>CACSLK010012206.1:16147741-16158384 GCA_902706635.1 Striga hermonthica
GACCGTCCGGCCACAGCGAGCCGGCGGTCCGGCCAGTCAGTGAACCGGCCGGTTCAGACCGGTTACTTGAGCAGTTCAGTACTCAGTGACCTGGTCCGAGTTCAGTACAGTATTTCAGTTAATTTTTCAGTCCAGTCAGTTCAGTACGCCAGTATCAATTTAGTCCGGTTTTCTTGTCAGTCAAGTTAAGCCCCGAGATAATACCAGTTAAATGTTTAGATCGAGTCGAGCATCTTAACAGCTATTTTCAGTCAGTCTGAGCATAGTAGTTAGTATTTATTTATATATATTTTTTTACAGATTAATCAGCAGCAGCACTTACATATTCAGACTAGATGTTCAGGTGGGGACTCAGACTAAGTATTACATTGAGTATAATTACAGTTATCATGTTCAAGGTATGTATATTCAGTTCCTGCTCAGTGAAGCTAGACAAAGTAAGACCATCTGAGTTCTAGTGGCGTAATCTGCCCACTAGAGTGTGTACATAGGCGCGGCGCAGTATATTATAGCCGCCAGATACAACATTCGATCCCGTAGCAGATACGGTTGATCGCAGTTACAGTACATGACATGACAGTTCAGTTATATATACTATAGATCATGATATTGCAATTATTATTACTGTTTTACTTTAGTATGAGTTTCTGCGGAGCACAGTGGCCTTTAGTGCTCACGCCCCCACTATATTATCTTTTTCAGGTTACAGGGTCAGTCAGGAGGAGTGACTGGAGCTGGTGGTCGTGAGTTTGTTTATATAGACTTTTGGACATGTATATATGTATTTTGCCACGATTTTACTTCCGCTGACAGTTTCAGGTTTTCAAACTCGCATGTTAGTTTTCAGCTTTTGATCCGAGTATCCAGTCGAATTTTATATAGTATTACATGTCTGTTTGATAAAAGATAATCCGTTTTTCATAATAGTTTTAATCTAGAAAAGATAACGTATTTTTAGATAAGGAATGTTTTTCAGTAGCATCCCAAGTCATGATTTCGCAAACTAATATGTATTTTGAGAAAAGAATTTGCGAAAATCGCACTCTGATTTTAGTAAGCTAGCGGGGTGTTACAAATGGTACCAGAGCACGTTTTCGTGTATGTGACTACTTTATTAAGTCAGAAAGTTTTCAGAAAACCCGACCAGGCTACGCTCACGCCCCGCCGACTACCAGGTAAGTGCTGAGTTACAGTTTATATATATCTAAACGAATGCTTAAGTCTATGCTCAGAAGAGGGTACCAGACATATAACCCTAAGAACCAGTAAGATGCTCGAGTCAATGATAAAGTTTTCTCAGAATATAGTCGATTATCCCAGTCATATAATATTTCGACTCTAGTTTCTCGTGTTGATTGTAGCGACTCGTCAAGAGATTTGTGAGCCATTACGTAGCACAAATCTTATCAGACATGTTTCTCAAATATTTTCTATCAGAAATTGCCATTTTGCCAACCAGTTGGCACATTCCAGCAAGAAATTCCTTGACCAAGCTCAGGGAATAGACTCAGATTTCCTAAGTCAGACCAGTAAATCAAGTTCGGGGCTAAATTTTCATTCTAGAGGTTGTTATATTTCTTAAACTATTATGAGAAGTAATTGTTTCTAGTGTATAAGAGTCAATATTCCGGGTTACCATGGAGGCTTGAAATAAGAGCCGCTTAGCCGGGTATACCATGGAGGCTTGAAGCTGGAACTGGAGCAGTATAGTTTCAGGAAATGACAACCTTTAGAGTCAACTAAGTCGGGTATCTTACCAGTTAGATACTCTGAGTTTAGTTGGCAAAGCTCAAGATCAGTTATTTACTTTGTACTTGCGGGACCAATTGATACTGTAGCAGCCCTAGACAGTACATAGTTATGAGTCCATATTCACAATTTAAAGTCAATGTTCATGAGTTTAAGGTCGACGCATAATAGTTGTTCAGCCGGGTTAAATATGGAGGTCTGCAATACAGACTATTAGTCCAGTTTTACCTGGAAACTTGAAGTCGCACCTTATCAAGTCAGGTAAATCAGCCAATGTCATGTTCCAAATTCTGAGACGACTATTTAGTTGTCTCGGAATAGCTTTCAGAGTTCAGATAAGAATGATCCAGTCATGTAAAAGTCAAGTCATGATTATTCAGTTATGTGAATGTTCAGGCTAGTCACGTCAAGATCAAGGATAGTCTGTCTAATCAGGCAAGACTTATCAATTAATTCAAGTATGATCAGTGTCTCGATTCTCAATTTTTGAAAATTTGAGAAATCGTAGAAGAGATTAGTTCATGATAGACTTTTCTTGAGGTTAAATTTTGACCTCAGGGAAGGTAAACAATTGCAGGTAGCACATGTTGACATGCGATGCGACGGAGAAGGGCCAATCAACAACAACAGACCACGTCATGATGACAAACCGAAGCTTTCCATTTGAGGACGAATGTCGCAAGAAGAGAATGATGCCATGCCTGAGTCACAGTACACTGGAAGATTACGGGGAGTTAGCATTATAGTACATTGAGGTTACTAGCATTGAGATACAAATATGATCAGTTATACAGACTACATCGATGTTGCAGGTGCAATGTTCGCCAGGTGCTGCATGCAGGCGTGCCGCCCTCACCAGATGAGGAGCAGGTGTGCTGCATTGCAATGTGTTGCGAACGTTGTGCCGTGTTATCGAGTAGATGTTCACGAAAGGTAGTTACCGAGACTGCTAGTTATCCTCACTTGTACATGTGTGTATCTCTGAAATCTTCTGTGTGTACCATTCCACTTGGATTTTACAACCGAAGTCTAGACCGAAGACCAGCACTCAGCCAGGAGGTAATATCCAGTATACTCAGAAATTATTTCTTGAGTATCAAGTATAATCAGTGGGGCACTTTTATTCCGTAAAATGTCCATTTTCAGTCAATAATAATCAACAATTCACTTACATTGTGAATTGGTGACTCTCCAATTAGAATCAGAGTTTAAAGTTCAGTATTCAGTTATGGAAATCCCAGTTATGTCATCAACGAGTATAAGCTTCGAGTTAAGCTTGTACTTTCAGTTTTAGTATTTCCGAGGACTGAAATATTTTAAAGGGGGTGGATTGTAACGCCCCACATTTTATTAACAAAGGAAAGATACTAGCTTTTAAAGATAAGCTAGCCTTTGTTAATAAATATTCATGTTAATGTTTAAGTTTAAGTTATTCAGCTAGTTAAGTTCCGAGTTCGACGTTAAGTCGAAAGTATATCCGGTTAATTTTACTTATTAACCGAGTCAACAATAATAATTAATCTCAGTCTGTTTATTTTAATAAATAGACATTCTGTTTATTTTAATAAATAGACATCAGTGAGTTGGGATTAAGTATTCTAGTATTGACGTATTAATCGAATTTGAGAATATTCGATAAATCGTCAAAGATGAGTTTCGAGCCAGTTATTGAGTTTTAGCTTTAAGTTCGACTTTTAGTCGACTTAATATTCGGTTTAATTATTTCAGTAACCGAATGAGTTTTGACATTGATTCCAATTCGGTTATATAATAAACGAGTTGGGATTAATGAGATTAAGTCAAGATAATATTCAAATTAAGTTCCTAGGTTAAGTTGTAACCGAAAATGAGTACATTCGATTAAGGTTACCATATATAAACGTCGTCGTTCCTATACAGCGACACGTTCACATTGGTACACCGCCCATCATTAGCTTATGCTTAAGTAATTGTCATTAACCCTTGCTTAATTAACTTAATCCATGCTTAGTCTATTAATCCATGCTTAGTGTGTTAATCCATGATTAGCCTTATTAATCCATGTTTATGCTTAATTAGGTATGCTTAGGCTTAGTTACTTAGGCTTAGTTATTCCATGCTCACGCCATCTAGCTTCCTCGGGCGCCACCTCAGCCCGTGACTAAGCAACGAAAGTGCCACGGGAACACACGGTGATGCCAAGTGTCGCCCAACGAGAACGAGTCATCATTCACCTCCTTTTATCTTACCTATATTAATAGCCAAAGCCGTGAGTTTCCCACGAGTCATCACCTCAGCCCGTGACTAAACAACAAAAGTGCCACGGGAACACACGATGATGCCAAGTGTCGCCCAATGAGAACGAGTCATCATTCACCTCCTTTTATCTTACCTATATTAATAGCCAAAGCCAAAGCTGTGAGTTTCCTACGAGTCATCATTCACCTCCTTTTATCTTACCTATATTAATAGCCAAAGCCGTGAGTTTCCTATGCATTTTCATGCAAGAAACCGAGACTAAAATCAGCTAAAAATTGAAGGAAAATAGTGAGGAAAAATAGAAGAAAATCATAGAAAAGCTGCTAAGAATAGCCGAGGATAAAGAGAAGAAAGCATACACGCATTTGAGTACCGAACAAGAACGCAGGCCAACGTGTGTTCCTTGAGAACGAGTCATCATTCACCTCCTTTTATCTTACTAAAAACTGATAGAAAATAGTGAGGAAAAATAGAAGAAAATCATAGAAAAATTGCTAAGAATAGCCGAGGATAAAGAGAAGCAAGCATACACGCATTTGAGTACCGAACGAGAACGCAAGCCAACGTGTGTTCCTCGAGAACGAGTCATCATTCACCTCTTTTTATCTTACCTATATTAATAGCCAAAGCCGTGAGTTTCCTATGCATTTTCATGCAAGAAACCGAGACTAAGATCAGCTAAAAACTGAAGGAAAATAGTGAGGAAAAATAGAAGAAAATCATAGAAAAATTGCTAAGAATAGCCGAGGATAAGGAGAAGCAAGCATACACGCATTTGTGTACCGAACGAGAACGCAAGCCAACATGCATTCCTCGACCAAACTGAAGGGTATACTCTTATTTACCCTCTTTTTATGTAGTTAAGTCCATGTTAGTAAGATTATGTCAATAATCATATCGTTCGGTTTAAGTTTTGTACGAAAATGGCCTCGGAGGTGCTATATAAGCCCTGCCCGAGTGGTTTAAAATCTAACCGATAAGTCTCGAACAATTCACGTATATTTAGTCAAGTCAAGTCAAATAATGATCAGTCATATGTGGGTTGCCGGAAAAAGTAGCCAGACGGCCGACGAAAGGCCGACCGTGATGCCTGTCCGCACACAGCGGGCGCGCGCGGCACGCCTGGCAGTCCAGCGGGGACGCTGGCAGCGTCTGCACGCCCAGTAGTGCGCACGCATACCCAGTACCCCGCAGTCCAGCACCGTGCTGTTGCAGTCATGCGCGTAAGCGTGCGCAGTGCACGTCCACACGCACGACAGCGTACACCTAGTCCGTCCGCGTACTTGACAACGCTTCACACGCGCAGCGGCGTGCCCCGCAACATCCGTACACTCGCCAGCAGCGTTCAGCGCACGCTGGCCAGTGGTCACGCACACCAGCACGCCTAACAGCGTGCCAGCGGTGCCCAGTAGGCCTCGGCGTTGCCCGGCAGCACGCCCGAGTTCCTAGTCAGCCCAGCACGCGCAACCCGCGTGCCAGTCGCCTACCTACGATGCACAGCAGCGCCCGGTAGTGCTCATACGAGTCAGTGCCGTCGCCAGCGTGCACGGCAGTAACCAGTCATGCCCAACAAGCATCCAGTCGTTGCTGGCCGTGCGCAGCAGCAGGCCAGTGACCATCCCAGCGCACGCACGGTGCCAGCAGCACCGCCAGCGCCTGGGACCAAGCTAGCCAGCGCCAGCCAGCGCCAGCAGCGCCGGCAGCGCCCAGGCCGCGCCCAGTGCGCGAGTGACCGAGCCGGTGGTTAGCCAGCGGCCGACCGTCCGGCCACAGCGAGCCGGCGGTCCGGCCAGTCAGTGAACCGGCCGGTTCAGACCGGTTACTTGAGCAGTTCAGTACTCAGTGACCTGGTTCGAGTTCAGTACAATATTTCAGTTAATTTTTCAGTCGAGTCAGTTCAGTACGCCAGTATCAGTTTAGTCCAATTTTCTTGTCAGTCAAGTTAAGCCCCGAGATAATACCAGTTAAATGTTTAGATCGAGTCGAGCATCTTAACAGCTATTTTCAGTCAGTCTGAGCATACTAGTTAGTATTTATTTATATATATTTTTTTACAGATTAATCAGCAGCAGCACTTACATATTCAGACTAGCAGTTCAGGTGGGGACTCAGACTAAGTATTACATTGAGTATAATTACAGTTATCATATTCAAGGTATGTATATTCAGTTCCTGCTCAGTGAGGCTAGACAAAGTAAGACCATCTGAGTTCTAGTGGCGTAATCTGCCCACTAGAGTGTGCACATAGGCGCGACGCAGTATATTATAGCCGCCAGATACAACATTCGATCCCGTAGCAGATACGGTTGATCGCAGTTACAGTACATGACATGACAGTTCAGTTATATATACTATAGATCAAGATATTACAATTATTATTACTGTTTTACTTTAGTATGAGTTTATGCGGAGCACAGTGGTCTTTAGTGCTCACGCCCCCACTATATTATCTTTTTCAGGTTGCAGGGTCAGTGAGGAGGAGTTAGTGGAGCTGGTGGTCGTGAGTTTGTTTATATAGACTTTTGGACATGTATATATGTATTTTGCCACGATTTTACTTCCGCTGACAGTTTCAGGTTTTCAAACTCGCATGTTAGTTTTCAGCTTTTGATCCAAGTATCCAGTCGAATTTTATACAGTATTACATGCCTGTTTGATAAAAGATAATCCGTTTTTCATAATAGTTTTAATCTAGAAAAGATAACAGATTTTTAGATAAGGAATGTTTTTCAGTAGCATCCCGAGTCATGATTTCGCAAACTAATACGTATTTTTAGAAAAAAATTTACGAAAATCGCACTCTGAGTTTAGTAAGCTAGCGGGGTGTTACAATCCCCTTACCTATTTATTATAGTTGCAGAACTGCTTTTAACTCTTAATAAAAATTCTATAAATATGGGACTGTTTAAAGGGATGAAGATTTCAAGGAATGGGCCTTTGTTGTCTCACCTTCTCTTTGTTGACGATTCATTGTTCTTTTGTAAGGCTGGGACTGAGCAGGCTGGTACTCTCATGACTATTCTTGAGCAATATAGGTTGTTCACTGGTCAAGCTGTGAACTTACAGAAATCTGCAATCTTTTTTAGCAAGAACACTCTCCAACCTATTCAGAATGCTATTTGTGCTTCCCTTAGAGGTATAGCCACTCACAGATCTACTAGATACCTGGGGCTTGCCCTAGGTATTGCAAGAGCCAAGAAGGAGGTATTTGATTATTTGCTGTCCTCTGTTAAGCACAAGCTTCTGAACTGGAAATCCAAGTTTCTTAGTCCTGCTGGCAAAGAGGTGTTATTAAAAGCTGTTATACAATCATTGCCAATCTTCTCAATGTCATGCTTTAAACTTCCTCTTACCTTATGCTCTGAAATTTCTAAGCTCTATGCTCAGTTTTGGTGGCAATCAGGGGGAGATAACTCACATGGCATTCACTGGAAGAAGTGGAGAGTCCTGACTTCTCCTAAGCAGAATGGGGGTATTGGCTTTCTTGACTTGAAACTATTCAACAAAGCTCTCTTTTGTAAACAACTTTGGAGGATGGCCACAAACCCTGACCTCCTGGTAAGCAGATTGCTGAAAGATTGGTATTATCCCAATTCTTCCATTATTCATGCATGTAAATCTCAAAAAGGTGATTGGATGTGGAATTCATGGATGGAAGTGCTGCCCTTGTTTTCCAACTGGTTGAGGATTGAGGTTAAGAATGGGGAAAGCACTAAAATTTCAGATTTTAATTGGGTTCCTTCTCTCAAGAAGCCCTCTCTTGATCTTATTCCTATTGCCAGAGATCACTTAATTTGGGTGAAAGATCTGATTTTAGATGATGGTCTGCACTGGAATGAATGGCTGGTTTCTCAGGTTGTTAACCCTGTTGATTGGAATGATATTATGAGGATTAAGTCTTTGCACCCTGGAAGAAATGACAGGTTCTTTTGGGGTTTTGATCGTAAAGGCACCTTCTCAGTCTCCTGCACATATGCTCATCTCTCTTCTCTGATGTTGCAACAGTCTGACATCCCTGAATCTAGCAACAACTCCAAGCACAATTTAGCCATCAAATGTAGATTTTGGAAGCTGAAGATTGTTGGTAAGATTAAGCACTTTTTGTGGAAATGTCTGTCGAACTCTCTTCCAGTTGCTGCTCTTCTTTTTAAGAGAAAGATAGTGATGAACTCTCTCTGTCCCATATGTGGTGAGGGTCCTGAGACTTTAGAGCACGAATTCTTTGATTGTGCTAGAGCTGTCAGATTATGGAAGCTTAGTCCTGTAAATTGGGAGGGTCTCTCTCACTGTACTTCTTCATTTAGAAGCTGGTGGTTCATTGTCTGCTTTCTGGATCATTCCGAGTTTGCTGAAGCAAGGATTCAACTCTCGACGTATATGCTTTGGTGGCTTTGGAAATCCAAGAAACTTTGGATCTTTCAAAAGTCTTTAATCCCGGAGTCTACTTTGTCACATATGGCTCATGCTGATTGGTTATCTTTTACTTCAGCTTCTCTTAGTTAGTTGGTTTTTTCAGTTTCTCTTTCTTTGTTGTTGGTTGGTGTTTTTATTTGCTTTTGGTTGGTTTGTAACTCAGTGCTAGGCTTTGAGGCAGTGGTAAGGAGTTGCTTTCCGTAGTTGGTAGTTTTAGTTGCCTTTGTTGAGGTTCTAGACCACCTTTGGTGGCTCTCCCAAGTTTGTATTTTGAGTGTAGTCGGTCCAGTTGTTCTAGAACATTGTATGATTCGATTTTTTTAAAAGTTATCTCTATCGTTTTGGGAAAAAAAAATAGTCAATTAGGCAATTAATAATAATAATAATAATAATAATAATAATAATAATAATAATAATAATAAACTAAATTAATCCATAATCAAACGGGGTATTACATTGGGTTGTGCCCATTTACCTTTTGAAGTTTGTTTCTGTTCTCCCTTTTTTTCCAGCGTTCTCGACCTATTTTCGTGGGATGTAAAGGTCGAGACTGTTGGGTTCTATGAGGAACGTCAAACAACATGCACAGTATTGAACTTATCGAAAAAATCCTAACGCAGCGGAATCTATAGTTAGGATATGGACGTTTACCTTTTAAAATTTTTCCCGACTCTGAGACGATGTAGAGTACCGTTGATGTAGTTGGTCTAAATACCACAATCTAATGGGCAGATAGATTTGGCCTTTAGTCGATTCTAATCGACACGTCAAACGAAGCTTGGTTGTACGGTGGCTCGGTCTCGGGGTCAGAGTGCAGCGGGCAGCTCTGTCGCGGGTCACGCACGAATGCTGGCAGCGGGCGTGTGCGCAGAGCAGGTGCACAGGTCGCTGGGCGCTGGCAATGAATGCGCGCGGGTATTCCTACGCCTAGGCGGACTGGGGCTGGCAGGTGGACGCACGCGTGCGTGGGCAGCAAGTATCCTGGGCACACAAGGAGTGTCGCGCGCGTGGAGGATGCGCACTAGGAACGTGCGCAGGCGGTGACTGGCAGTGAACACGAGCAGAGAGCGCGACTGGCGAGCGGGTGCCAAGGGCGTGCGAGCAGGCGGCACTGGGAGCTCGCAGACGTCGTCGCTGGGCACTGGGACCGCGTCTGGCTGGGCGCGACTGCGAGTGGTGGCTCGCGGTTGCGATCGACTGGACACGGACGGCTTCCGGCGGTGATGGGATTTTCTGGCGACTCCTCATGGCGGCGGTGAAGTGAAGAAGATGACCAGAAAATATGTAATTGAAAGGCTCGAAAATATTGTACCAAAAAGCCTTCTAATGGATTACCTAAACTCCTATTTCGATCAAACTTGGTGGAGCGTTTAATTGAATCTCCCTAACCCTCGAACATTGCTATTTCTCATGTATGTAGGCTGAAAAATTCGGCTAGCACAATAATGATCAAGAGGTTGGGACTTGGTGTATTTTTATGCTCCATTAGGGACCTTAAGGAGGTGCTAAATATGTGCTTATCCCATTAGGCCTAGGAATCCCAATTCTACTCCAATACTAATTCAATGTAGGAAGGAGATCTCCTACTAATCTAACTCATCTAGAAGACTCCTTAGTCTCCTAACACTAGAGAAGATCCTAGTAGAAATACCTTTCCTAATCAAATTAATAATCATGGAATAAAATTAATTCTTAATTTAGAAAACCTAATCTTACTCCAATTGATAATCTAATGTAGGAAATATATCTCCTACTAATCTTCATCTTCTAGAAGACTCCTGAGTCTCCTAATTTCTAGAGAAGATTCTAGTAGGAATATTATTTTCTTAATTAAATTAATTAATATGAAATGAAATTAATTCCTATTTAATGAAATTAAATAATAAAATATCTCATTAGAGTAATATTATTGCTCTCCCCATTTAGCCACTATTTTACCAATAAAATCGAGCCTCCATGGTTAATTATATTAATATGATTGATCGATTTACCTCCCTATGTTTATGTAACACCCCACTTTGATTTTACAGAAATTTCGAATTTTCCAAAAACCAGAATAAAATTTTCAAAATCATTTCCGAAAACTTAGTGGGTGTTAACTAACATTTCTCATACCCCAAGTCTTATCTGGGTCACGGGGATTCATTACCCGGTTTTTGTAATCGGTTTTCATTAACCAATAACAACTCATGAATTAAAAGCCAAACATCAAATTCAAATAGGCAACAATTCATAAGTCTCCA
>CACSLK010012206.1:16185841-16199181 GCA_902706635.1 Striga hermonthica
TGAATTCCTGGGATCATGCAAACATAGTCTTTACTCAGTCAAGTAGTTTTGAATTTATACATCAAATATTGATCCCATAAAAACAACATTTTGAATAAATTCACCAACACCTCAAAACACCGAATCCCCGCAGGCCACTAAGTGTGGACGTCTACGGTTCAAACATTCGCAAGAGGAGGGATAAATCCCATTAGCTTGACATACTGCCCAACAGTACTCAACAAATAGTCAGTTTCATCTTTTGGCCAGCGCAATTAACTTTTTAAATGAATAATCTTTATAAAAGAATAAAAACGACCTTGTCCTTTGGGACTATCGTAATTATTTGCACTTTAAGTGTAATCCATTAATTGGTACTAAGTTTACTACCAAAATTATACGTCCACCTTTGGGTGACCCGTACGCTTTTGAAATAGCTCACTATAACCATCCCGAAGGAGATTCGTCCTTGTGAACCGTGAAATAAAATGTCCTTTGGGCTCGAATTAAATCACTTCTCTGACAAACCTATAATGGAGGCCTTGGATGTAATTTATTTCAACCCATTACACACTTAATATAATTTTTAGTTTATAGGATTTTCTTAACATGTTTGTATTTGCACATAACCAATCACGTAAAACATGCATGATTAATGAGCAATAATAAACTAGGAACTATAATCCAACTATCATGGCCATTAATCAATCTCCAATGTTACGGAGAAAACACAGTCCTGTCCTTGTTGAGTGTGTCCTCCGTTTCGGGTATTGGAACTCCCTCTATCGGAGTGACTCCCACTGAATTGGTCATCTCCGGGAAAGTCGCCATTGGATCATCACCATGGCATCCGTGTACGTGTTTATGCCTCGCCCCATCAAGGTTGGTCCACGCCCGCCGGATCAATAATGAACAATATAAACAACAATTACATAATTCATCCTATGACCCACGCAGGAGCCGTACATGAGTTTCTATGAAAGCAATAAACTATGCGGTGTCTCACCGCGCGAATAATTTATTACAAGCATTCACCAACCCAAAAAATTCTTGACATGTCCAAGGCTTTAAAAATAACATACATTCAACATGAATTAAAAACCATACATACGGGCCACAATAGTCGTATTCGAATCACCTGCAAAAACTTATTGCAATTTCTAATCTACTATGTCGCTGCGTCCGTACGCACATAATTCATGTAGACAGGCAAAGTCCAAAATTCAAACCGTGCACGAGTTTGCATTAGCCTGGGCTCTGATACTAGTTGTTGGGTTCTGTTAGGAACGTCAAACAACATGCACAGTATTGAACTTTATCGAAATAAATCCTAACGCAGCGGAATCTATAGTTAGGATATGGACGTTTACCATTTAAAATTTTTGCCGACTCTGAGACGATGTAGATTACCGTTGGTGAAGTTCGTCTGAACACCAAAACCTAATGGGCAGATAGGTTTGGCCTTTAATCGATTCTAATCGATACGTTCCACGAAACTCGATCACACGGCACGTGGGTCTCGGTCTTCGGGTGGCAGCAGGCGATCGTGCGCGTCGGGCGCAGACAACATGCGCGGACTGCTGGTCGTGATGTGCGGATCGCTGGCGGGGCGCGTCGGGCGCTGAGCAAACACGCGGGACTGCTGGGAACGCGGAACGGGCGCTGCAGGCAGGTGTGCGTGTCGCGGACTTGCGCTGGCGTTGTCCTATGCCTACGCGGACTGGCGCTGGCGAGTGGGCGAACGCGGGCGTGGGCAGCAGGACTCCTGGACGCAGGCGGACTGTCGCGCGCAAACTCTTTGTGCGCTGGCGATGCGCGATGGCGACTGGCGGAAACTGGCGATCAGGGGCGCCGCGCGAATAGGCGTGTGATGCCTGAGCTTATCGCGCGGTGGTGCTGGGCGTTGCTGGTTGTTGCTGGGAACGGACGTTGGGCCTGGCGATGCGCATCTCGCGTGCGACGGCTTGCGGTTGCACACGGCTGGACTCGGGACGGCGACCGGCTGCAGTTGACGATCTCCGACGATGGCTCACGGCGGCGGACGACGGCGATCGAATGGTGATGATGACCGAATATATATTTCTTAGAAAGCTTGATCAATTGTACCAAAAAGCCTTCTAATGGATTACCTAAACACCTATTCCGATTAAACTTGGTGGAGCGTTTAATCGGATCTCCCAAACTCTCGAACAAAGCAAATCTCACGTGTATGTAGATGAGAATTTCGGCCAACACAACCTCGTAGGAGAGTATGGGACATGGTGTATATATAGGCTCCATTAGGGACCTTAAGGAGGTGCTAAATATGGGCTTATTCCATTAGGCCTAGGACTCCTAATTCCAATCCAATACTAACTCAATCTAGAAAGGAGATCTCCTACTAATCTCTCTCTTCTAGAAGACTCCTAAGTCTCCTAACACTAGAGAAGATCCTTGTAGGAATTTCCTTTCCTAATTAAATTAATAAATATGGAATAGAATTAAATCCTAATTTAGGAAACCTAATTTTTACCCCAATTAATTAATATAATGTAGGAAATATATTTCTCACTAATCTTCATCTTCTTGAAGACTCCCAAGTCTCCTAATCCCAAGAGAAGATTCTAGTAGGAATTTTATTCTCCTAATTAAGTAATTAATATGGAATAAAATTAATTCCTATTTAATGGAATTAAATAATAAAACATCCCACTAGAGTAATATTATTGCTCTCCCCATTTAGCCACTATTTTACCAATAAAATCGAGCCTCCATGATTAAATAATATTAATCTGATTGATCGATTTACCTCCCTATGTTTAAGATATAACGTCCGTTGATTAATTAAATTACTGACAAAGTAATTAATCAACTTCTTATTCATTTCCGAAATTAGTACCACTCAGCCTTTAACCATTATGTCAGACAATCGTCTACCTGCAGGGTTTAACATAAGGTTCCTTTCTGAGCTCATTTCGGGGACGTCATCAACCCAGCGCACTGGAACATAGTGACTGTAAATAATCTATAATAGCACATCATATAATTATTCTTACTTACCAAAATACCTCGTATGTCATCCTAACAGAATAGGAATCACTTGGTAAATCAAATAAATAAGAAATAAAAATATATGCCTATTTTATATTATTTTACAGCTTAAGAGAACGCATCAATCATTGAAGGTCTAGGTTACGACAAAGGTCAACGAGTCTCATATCCTTATCCTTCCGCGGTCCTGTTCAACACTTAACATAAGTGCTAGTGTAATCCGTCAGTCAAAGACCAACTGAATCGGGAATACACTACAGTCTTTTTCCAAGTGGGGTCTCACTGCCAGTCTAGACTGTGAACGAATAGTTTAGTCTTATAACGAACCGATAGGTGGTCTTTCCGTTCGAAACTCTTCGAACCACACTATCTCAATATAAGACATGGAGTGTGTATTGCATAAATAAATAAACTACAAACATATGTACTTTGACCGAAACATGATTTCCAGATCAAAATGGAATTGATAGAAACTGCAAAACACAGCTTTTACAGCATACCTCTAACAACTGCCGGCGCGCTGATGCTGCTGTGTGCGGGCAGCGCAGCCACGACCGGCCCTTGTCGGCCGTTCGGCGACTTCTCTCGACCATTTCAACGTGAAACAATATGAAATGACCGTACATGCTCCAAAAACACATAATTTCATGAAATTGCACGAGAAATACGTCGGCATGACTTGGAACATGGTTGTAGCGTGCGCAATGTTGCGACTCGACGCTACGGCCGATATATTCGGCCATTCGACAACTCTTCCGACCGTTTCTCACATGGATCATCATAACTAACTATAACATGAATTCTTATTAACAGAACGACCGAATGACATGTACATAACTCGAGAAATAAAAAGACCGTGGCTTCCGCTACGTGCGGTACCCGACAGCTTTGGCCAACTTTTGACAAAACCGTGATTTTTCTCGAAAAACTTAACTTGACTGATCATGAAATAGCATGTACTGACTGAATAACCGACAATTGCTCGAGAGTTTTGAAATAAAAACGAACATCACTCGGTCACGGCCTAACATGGCCTAAACCGAACCTAACTTGGCTTTGCTTATGAATTACTGGACATGTTTGAACATAATGAACCTATCATGATCATATTAACATGAATAGATGATTAAGGCGATGATACCTCTTCAACCTCTCGATGAACCGTACGTGACTTCCCGTGATTTTCCTTTACGTGCGCGTGCGTGAGTTCGTCGTCTTCGTCCCCAAGTACGTTGCTTGACTTACTAAACTAAACTCTACCTAACTCTCTTATCCATGGCTTAAAATGCTGATTATTAGAAGGATGAATTCATTTCCCAACACTTAGTAAATATATGGCCGAATGAAATTAATGAAGAGGTGAGAAAATCTTTTGGCCAATGAATGCTTGCCATTTGCAAGATGCTAAGACTTAAGGAATGCTTATTCACCTTCTAATAAGCTTAGTCATTACTTAGAGAATTATAAGGAAGCCACCTCATGCTAAGTATAAGGATAATATTCATGTGCAATCCTCACAATTGCTTACGCAATTTACGAATTTACTTACGACATTATGATAGCATAAACATGATTAAATAATTAATTAAGCACAAGTTAACATGCTTAATTATTTAACTAAGCTTGGTACTTAAATACTTAACTTATTTCGAACATAAACGTAGCTTGGAATATTAATTCGAATTCTTGCCTTGGACGATTAATCCGAATATTGATATTTCGAATAATTCGTCAACTTAACTTATTAATTCTGAACTGAAAAATGTCCATGTATAAATAAATGGTTTGAGATTAATTATTATCGATAACTCGGTTAATAAATAAAATTAACCGAATATATATTCGACTTAACGTCGAACTTGGAACTTGACTAACTGAATAACTTAATCTTGAACATTGACATGATTATTATTAACAAAGGCTAGCTTATTTTTCAAAACTAGGATTTTCCTTGTTAATAAAATTTAGGGCGTTACAGGTTATTTGTGCGTGTTTGATCATAGAGACTCCGGCGAACCAAAATCTTTCTTTCCCCTTTGATTTCACTCATCTTCTTGTGTGCTTTCATCTTGCATCATTTGCTTTCATTTGCTCTAGATTGTTAGTTTAATTTCGTGAATTCCAACCCCATCAAGCGAGTAGAATGTGTAGGACCTTCGTTTCGGTTGTGTGACTTTGATGACTAGGTAATGAACGAAACTCCGAACAACCTTCCTTTGAGAACGACCCGAGTCGGGTAACTCGGTTACCACATGCCCAAAAATACTACAAACAACAACCGAGAACACCCCGAGTAGACTCAGCCCGTGAGAGAAAAGCAGCAGCCGTTCGAGGCTTTTATCGAGCAGTCGGGGTCCTCGATCGTTAGCATCGAGCTGTAGTAGTCCTATTTTCTACTCAACGAGCAGTGGTCGGTTCCCTTCGAACTGCTTTTAAGCAGCCAGTACGTGCGAGAATAGAAGAGGGATGGTGCCTCTTTCTCAAGTGTAGTCCAAAAGAGAGGTGACCCATTTCTTTTCTCTCTTTTAATTCTTAGAGTTATATGAAATTGAACTCTTGTTGTGTTCTATGTGAAAATTCAGACCTTGGAACTCGAGTCTATTTAATGTGAGAGTTGGCCATGTGTACTCTGTTTCTGCTGAACATTATATTTATGTAAAGCAGGTTAACTTATGTGTATTTTATCAATTTCATTATCAGCTGTTAACTTTTGTCATGTGTTGAGTATGAGGAAAAATCATATGATTTATTGATACCTTGGCTGTGACCTTTGCTGAAGCTATTTGTGTGAGAATATTGCTTATTTTTTAGGAGTGATCTAAGTGTCATTTTGCCTTGACTTTGTTGAATAGCTTGAACCTCTGTTTAATGTGTTTTCCTAGGCTGAAGGATATGAAATCAGATGGCATTTTATGCCTATGAAATTCGGTTTAAGTGCATGCCTAAGAGTTGAGAAAATTGAGTTATCATACATGTTTTGTTGGTGTAAAATATGATTTATGGCATTGTCTGTACTCGAAATTGTTGAATTGCTAAGCCTTGATATTTCGAATTTTTTTATGCTGAAAGTATGTGATCAGTCATTTTTATTTGCTGCAATTTGAGTTTCGGTGCTTAGAGTTTTGAAATTTAATTCAAAAGAAAGAGAGGTGCACATTGTGGTAGTATGATTGAATTGTTGAACCTCTGTTTTGACCAGTTAATGTGTTAAATATATGCTGCAAGTATGAATTTTGAAGTGTTAGATTCAACCATAAGGATGAGTTTTACATCAACTTCAATTTCATTCAAGTGAAGCATGTTTGGTGTGTCAAATTGCCTTGATTATGATGTGTTGAAAAATGTGTCGACTATA
This sequence comes from Striga hermonthica, assembly GCA_902706635.1. NCBI lineage: Eukaryota > Viridiplantae > Streptophyta > Magnoliopsida > Lamiales > Orobanchaceae > Striga > Striga hermonthica. The sequence continues at coordinate 16,192,206 of CACSLK010012206.1, forward strand.
TGTCGAGATTGATGCTTATTTTAGTCAGTTTAATGGCATGATCTTTGAAGAGAACAAGGAGGCTTTGTTGTGATCTATTTTGTGCTGAGATTGTACTTACTTTTCTGAACTCGAATTGAGTTGTTATGTGTTGTAAGTTATGTATGTCAGAGCTTTAAAATCAGTTTTGAAGCCTCCTTGAGTTTAAGGAAATTGAGGAAATCGGTTTTGAGTCGAGAGGTGAAACTTTAGACTTGTTTGTTGTGCTTTGGGCCTTGATTTATCATGTTCAGTGTCAAGCCTTTTTATGCGGTTTATATTTTGAAATTGTGTCTTACTTGCTCTCGGTGCTTTACCTGCATGTGTGGCCTAGTCAACCCAAGGCGTAGGTCATGGCGTTCGTTGAAACACCAAGGTGTAGGTCATGGCATTCGAATCGAGTATCAGCAGTATTCTATATGTAGGTGTGCACATGGATCTTATTATTGTGATTATCGATGGGAGGATGGGATAGTTTATTGCTTCGTATACATGCTGAGACCATACCTTTCGATTATTGATTACTGTTTATTATTGAGGCTAACATTTACTGCATAGTGGTGAGCATTAGTGTTTCCTCTTGTGCTCATCCCCACCTGCTCTTCATTGATGCAAGTTAGTATGGCGGACACGGTGGAGGGAAGCGAGTGGTGGTCACAAAAATTGTTATTGCTTCTGCTTGAAATTGAATTATTGTTATTATTGTATTATTGATCACTGATTATTGATAGGGAATGTATTCCCTAGGATTATATAAGTATTGGATAATTGGATTAGTTATTGATTATTGAAGTGAACTATTGTTGTATTATTGATGATTGATAAGTACTGACTATTGATTTGAAAATGAGTAGAGCCTCAAGTTTTTTGAAATAAATTTTGAAAAAATTTATTCTGATTTTCGACAAATAAAAGTGGGGCGTTACAGTCTGGTATCAGAGTCAATCAGCGTTTCTGTAGACTGGTAATGTTAATTATTCGATTATGTGAATTGACCTTAAGTTATGACCACTCGCTCTCCTCGTGCCGCGACAGCTCAGGTATGAGTACCTAAAGGATTTTGAGATTATTGTGCCTTGATTGATTATTGATATGATAAATCGGGGCTTAGGAATTTATCCTCCTGCTTTTAAGCATTCTTGAACTCTAGACGAGTGGTGAACTTTAGTCTTATGAACTGGAACTGTAGTGGTATAGAGTTAAGTTCTTTCTTAGAAGTTATTGGTTGAGAATTTTCGATATAATGGTTGAATTTTCCTTGTTTTATTTCGTTCGTTACGTTCGTTTTTTTATTGGTTGGTTTTGAAAAACCGTTGGTTAGTCGGGTATATATTGATTCGTATACTCGTTTTATGCGTTGGTCGTTTTCTTGAATTCGTCGTGGATATCCTAGAGCAGCTTGAACCGATGATGGAGGCATTGAATTGTGGACTAGTGGATACGAGACGGTCTTGGTTCATTTTTTAATTTTGTCTTCTTGTAGACTTTTGCAAACCTTTGCTTATTCCCTTTTCGCAAGGTAAGCAACGTCGAATTATGCTTGAGGCTCCTTTTTGTTATTCAATATTCATACTTTGGGAATTTCACTTGATCTTCCCCTTCCTGGCGTAGAATGTCAGATGGAGTGATTGACATATATCAAGGAGTGTTTCATTCCAAATTAAAAGATTATGCATAAATCTTTTAAGGAGGATAGTCGAGTTCGGAGCAAGCACATTGTAAGGCGCAAAACTGTCTTTTTTTTTTTTTGAATTTTGTCTATCTTAGAGACTCTCGTTCTTCTGCTTCTTTCGATGTTTTGGGAGAGCTGACGTGACAGCCGACACTGTTAGTCGGAAGAGTCGAGGTGAGCTAGTTATTGTATCTCTCGGCAGGAGCTGCTGATTTGGGATTATTCTCGATTGAATATCCGTATTAGAATTTCTTTGGGATTTCTCGTCTATGCTTCGCGTATTGGAATGTGTCGTTTGGAAAGGAAGTGAACTTGGAACTCGAACTTTCACCTTGCTAGTTCTGAAACCCTTGAACTATTGAATCATTGAAACGCCTGAAATAATAAATTTTTTTGTTGAACCTTAAAAAATCAAAATTTGATAAAACCATTTCTTTTTGATGTCTTGAATTATAACCTTCTTGTGGAACCAAAGACAGAAAGCCGGTCCTGGCCGGGTGTAGCCATGCGAAGTGATGACTGAGCACGCACGCCCGTGCTGAGAGACGCGAGGCCAACCTCGGGGCCAACCGTTGACTCGCACGAGAGCTGCAACCGTCATCAACGAACACACAAACTCCCCAAGCCAGCTTATGCAGCCAAACCTCGACCTTACAGCTAGTCTCCGTGTAGGTGTGTACGTGTGTGTCCCAGCGCCCTGCTCATGCAGCGCCAGCGGGCGTGCCACCTCTTGGGTGACAGTGCACTGATCTATTTCTTTCATTAACTATTCGAACCGTTCTACGCCGGACTATTCGGTTAACCTTTTTGAACCTTTTTATTTCGAGCTTTAAACCGAGAACTTCAAGTTCCACTAAAATGCGTGCAAATCCTTAATCGATGATTTCTGATTAAGGGGTGTAGTTGAAGAGTTCCTATGCCTTTTCTGAGAGTTTCTCGAGTCGAAAAATTGGGAAATTCATGTATCTATTGGACGGAGCCTTATCTTGCGCATAAGGGCTATGTTCGAATCGTGGAGCCGATATTGTTGAGAGTATGATCCTTTTTGGTGTTGTACGTCTATATGTTGTACCGTGTCGATGTCTCTGATGGAGACGGCCCGTGATGAAATCGTGAGCAAATTTTGAAACTCATGATTATAGGCCAAGTCGGACTGGGTCCCTTGCAAGAAGATGTGCGCCTGAGCTCAGGCAGGATTGATCACCCTCCCATGCAAGAAGGTAAACATATGAGCATAGGGCGAGTCGGATTGGGTCATGTATGTAAGTGTACGCCTTTTGATTTCATGGCGATAAGACTCATGCGAGCGAGGTTGAGTTTCGGAGGGGATACCCGGACCTCATGGTTGAAAAATTCCCGTTCGAGTCTGTCGTTTTCCTTTAGATGTGTGTTCTTTCGTATTTCCGAGAACGAAAATCTTTTAAGGAGGATAGACTGTAATGCCCCGTTTATTTATGAAATTATCTAATTAGTTATCTTTATCTGGCATGAACCAGCCAACTCTTATACTTAAATACGTGCTTAGGGTTGTATATATAATCATGTTCAAATACTTTTTACTTAAACGATTTAAAATTAGCTAATATACCCCTTAACCTTATGATTTTTATAAAATCATATAAACATCCTAAAATATTGAATTTTAGCAGTCTCATACCTCACTTAGACATGCATTTCTAGTTAAAATTTCAGCTTATTCTAAGTTCATTTGGTTGGTCAAACAATTACATCAAATTCGCATATAAACATGCATTTGACCTTTCTATCTTCTAGGAATTTTATAAACTTTTATACTTAGCTTCTGAAGATGAAACTTTATCACAATGATCACAACTCATACAAGACATAACCTTGAAAATTTTAGATCAAAATCATTAGTGTAGACTGAGTTCTATGGCAACAAAGATCAACTTAACATGCTGATAGTCTAAAATTCATATCTTGCCTATTTCTCAACATTTTGAGCTGAAACTTAACAGTCATACTTTTAACTCATATGGTCACATGTCATAAAAATTTCATGTTAAAATCATCTCTGTGGACTGAGATATTCGCAATTTAAGTAGCAGCTGAAACTAGGCATTGAAAATGCGGTTTGCACACTTAACTTCAAATATCTATAACTTGAGCTATACTAATCTAAATGACATGATTCTTGTTCCTATGTACTCTTCTTTAACACAAGAGATCGTCATATACAGCATACTTTCCCAGGTTTTGCATAGCATGGTAAAAAAACACAAGCAAACAACACATAAGAAACACTCATGCGAGCTGGGACAACTTTAACTTCTTGCATGCGTATATAGACTTAAAAACTGAACATATATAGTATAATTATATATCAAACAACTCCTCATCTAATCTATAACATGATTCTAAAATTACCCCTACCTCTTAATCTTCAAGAAAATGTAGAAGAAGTCGGGTATGCTCGGTTGTGTTTCTTGTTGCTTGAACTTGCGTTGCTTCAGCTTCTTTGATTCCTTCTAAAAATATGGTGCTTCTAAACTCTTCTAGGATGAAAAGGGGGTGATGAAGGATGCTTAAATTGCTGGAGTTAAACGAATTGGCTTGCTAAAACTCAAGAACACTCGGTCTCACTCAAACTCTCTCTCTCGGGGGTACTCTAGTTTGCTCTCGGCTTTGGCTATGAATGGAGGACTTCAGCTCGATATCAGTCCAGTCAAGCCGAGAAGCCAGTTCTAGTATTATTTTTTTATTAACTTGTGTTTGGTTTATCTGTGTAGTTTAATTGTATATATGTTTTATATGTTTTGCATGTCTTGCTTGCCTATCTGCCACCATAAGTGTTAAAGTTTCAAAATTAGATGTATCATTCAAGCAAAATACTTAGATATATTTGCTTGTATATGTTTGGTAGCTTCTGGAGAGTCTAGCCTCCAACAGCTACACCAGTTTTCAGCACTTGCACAGTCTTTCAGCGTAATCAGGTGGGGGCCCTCCACTGGGTATTACATCGCTTATAATTATTGTACCATGTATGAGGTATGTATGTAGATACTTACCCGAATGGTTGAGTCATCCTGTTCGTGGTCTAGTTTATGATGACTCGGTCTTGTATGGAAGGTTTTTCCATCCTAAGTCACTCACCCGTTTTTGAATGATAGTTATTTCCATCCTGGGTTTCTGAGGGAGGCGACCCCCAGAATGTGATCACATGATAATCCGGCCAGTTTCCAGATGTTGCACCAGTACAATACAGTTTTATTTATGTATATGCTGAGTTCATGATATTCGATTACATGTGTTGTATATTCAGTGTTGGTTCCTGCGGAGATGTGTGTTCTTTTGTATTTCCGAGTACGGGAATCTTTTAAGGAGGATAGACTGTAATGCCCCATTTATTTATGGAATTATCTAATTATTTATTTATTTATCTATTTTCTTTTGCATTGCTCGACTTGTTTATCTTGGTTAATTCAAATTGAGAATTAAGTAGATGTCCTCATCTATTTAATTTTCCTAATTAATTCACCAAACCGATAATCAGAGAATTTAAGAGGATGTTCTCGTCTTCTTAATTCTTCTTTTGTGCCTATGTGTAATTTTATGTCAATGTTTATTTGTGTGCTAAGTGTTAAGGGTTTTAGTTGATTTTTGCCTAAGTATTATTTTCGGCCCAATTATACCAACCAAAACACACTCCTTACCACTTAAAATATTCGGCCCAATTGTAGCCACTTTGTTTTAGCCCAAAACCCAACTATCTGGGCTCAACACTTTCCATTTCGGCCCAAAGAGTTACTAAAGGATCATGCTTAACGTTTTCCACTAACTTCTTAGCTTCTCTCTCTCTCTCTCTCTCTCTCTCCTCGATAGCTCTCTCTCTCTCTCTCGTTTGAACAGAAACAAATGGGTCGCAGCAATTTGAACTTCCCCTCCCTTCTCGGCCATTAATCCGCCATCAACAGCGACCTCTTGGGAATCCGGCTCGCTCATACCCTAATTCTCCCATTACTTAAACTTGCACGGTTCTCCCATCATCTCAAAATCTAATTTTCCAAAATTCTCTCATCCGAGAAAATTTCGATGGAGCACCGTTGAATGGAGATCTCGTCGCCTAAATACCGAAAGCGCGTGAGGAGTAGTTTCACGCTCGAACATCCGCAAGGAGTCATCTCAGCCCTTGACCCTCGGAAAACGAACAGCGAATGTAACACCCCAATATTTACTGAAATCAGAGTACGCTTTTTCGCAAATTTTTTAATTAAAATAAATAAAATATTTCTTTTTGCGAAAACTAATTCGGAGTGTTACCGTAAAATCTGACTTTTATCTGAAAACCGTTAATTTTAATCTGGTAATAAAAACGGTTATAAATATATTAACCGACTAGTGTCGGATCAAAAGCTCAGTTTAAGTACTGAGAACTGTAGCGGAATAGTAGTGTAGCCAAAACATATATATACATACCAACAAATATCCTGAACAGCTCGTCAGCTCACTACTCGTCCCCGACTCTGTGACTTGAAAAACATGAAATACGTGGGGGCGTGAGCACCAAAACACTGTGCTCTGCAGAAACTCATACTAAAGTAAAACAGTGAATATAATAACAATATCATGATCCTGGCATATATAACTGAACTGAAACTGAAACTGATAACTGATATCTGATACCGATACTGAATAATCTGATACTAATCTTGTGACATACATCACCTGTCTAAAACTGAACATCTGCCGGCGTAGACGGACACCATGTGCACACTCTAGTGGGCAGATTAAGGCCACTAGAACCCAGAATGGACCGGCAACCATTCCTAGCGGATACTGATAATACATACCTCAAACATGGTAGCGTAATTATAATCAATGTAGTACTTAGTCTGAGTCCCCACATGATCCGTGAAAATGAAGGTAGTGCTGATGCCTGATCAAACTGAAATATAATATAAACAATTACTAAGGACTATGCTTAGACTGATAAAATAACTGATTAATTATGTTAAGATGCTCTACTGAACTTGACATGATATTTAGATTTAACCGGTATAACTGGAACCGGTGAAATACGGAACTGAACTGATATAATTTTTACTGGACTGAACTGGACCCGGAATTTTAACTGAAAATGGTACTGAAACAAGAACTGGGACTAAGACATAAAAATATATGCTGAACCGGTTCAACCGGTCTGAACCGGGCTGAACCGGTCTGGACCGGACTGCCGGTCTACTGAGCCGGGCGGTCGGGCGCTGGCTCGGCCAGCAGGCCTGCCGAGGCTGCGCACATGGGCGCTGCTTGGCTGGCGTGCGGGCT
>CACSLK010012206.1:16229931-16242310 GCA_902706635.1 Striga hermonthica
TGAACCGGACAGTCGGGTGCTAACTCAGCCAGCAGGCCTGCCGAGGCTGCGCGCACAGGCGCTGCCTGGCTGGCTGCGGCATGGCTGGCTGCGGGCATGGCTGCACTGGTCGTGCTGACTGCTGCTGGGCAGTACCTGGGCACAGATATGCGTGCTGGCGCATGCTGACGGACCACTGAGCGTGACTGGCACGTCTGGCGGCCGACTGGACACGACTGAGGGTCGACCGAGACGCGTGCGTGTGCCTGGTGTCACGCAGCGTCGGGTTGAGCGCTGCCCCGCGCTACGTGCGCGGGCGCAAGCGGGACTGATGCTGCTGGGCGCTACAAAGCGCCGCAGCTAGCAACTGGGATATGCACGCGCACGCTGGCGTGCACGGCGACTGGCTGGCGTGCACTGGGCACTGCCAGCGACTGCTGCTGCGGACAGGCAGTGCGCGACGCCCCGCGGTGATGACGGACCGTGTTGTTATCTATACGTGGGTTGTGAATAAACGCGTACTAGGGCCTCTGTTTATCCACGATAGGTGTATCTAACAGACGCACTATCGGCCTTCTCCTAGACACTGTGACTTCAAGACGCTCTAATGGCCTTCTCTCCGACACTGTATGTAAACACGCACTAACGGCCTTGTTTAAACACACGTAAGAACATAAGTTCCCCTCTCAATTGGCTCACCAATTAAATACTCAATTCAAGACATTTAATTATGATGAGGTACATGGGGTATTTATAGGTGCAAAAATAAATCTAAGCCTAACTATACTAGATCTCCTAAATCTTGCAATAATAGAAATCCTAACACTAGAAAGCAATAAAATCCTATTACTACCAAATAACTAATGCTTGGCTTGCACACCAAGCAATTCTAGAATGCTCCAAACTCTCGCGCCTCATAAGCTCTAGGCCGCCCTAATTTCGCACGCGTCGCACGCGTCTTGGGCACCGCCTCTCGTGCTTGCCTAGTCCTCGGCGCCTTAGGACTTGCATGTCCGTATCGCACGTGCGCGCTTGCGCGCGCGCCCAGCGTCGCCGCCTTTCCTCTTGCGCATGCCTGCCAGCGCCCTTTGCCTATGCCTACCGCGGCTAGGCATGCGCCCGCGCATACAGTCCACTCGCGCGCCTCCGCGCGCATTGTGTCCCTGCCCGCTGCCTTGCGCGCGTCCCAGCTACCGCCCGTTCCCAAATTGCCTACGGCGCATCCGCGTGCACCCGTGCACCTGCCAACCTCGCGCCCGCGTACTCCTCGCAAACCCCGCGTGCCCGGCTTGTTTGCCCACTCGTGCGCATCAAGGGCCGATGCACACCTTCTGCATTTTAGCCCCTCACTAGACTCGCCGGTCCCTAACTCCACTTCCATATCATTCCCCTCCTCTTCAAGACTTTTCTTGTCCCCAAGGTAAGAAAATGCAGCTTCCAAACTCAACCATCCTCTTCTTTCTCGTCAGGTGACTCGCCCGGATCCTCAGTCCTCAACTTGATCTTCTTACTCGATCTCCCGAACTCCATAGTTTCTTTCCAATAATTAGTTGTGATTGGACCAAGAGTCTCCAACCACTGGCATCCAAGTACTACATCAGTTGCCTTCAATGGCAAGGCATATAGATCCACTCTCATCTTTTGACCTTGAGCCTCCATCTTTACACCTTTGAAGAGAATATCCCCTCAGAGTGTTTCCCCGTTTGCTACATTGACTCCAAAAGGTTTTACCTTGGTGAATGGAATCTCAATTTCCTTGGACAGCTACTCATCAATGAAGTTTAGCATGGACCCACTATCTACCAATACTTCCACCAATTTGCCCCTAACTTCAACCGTGAATGTGATCATCTTTGGGCCACGTTTCTTGCTCTTAACCATATGCAATAAGGACTCCTCCTGTGGTTCTTCCTCTGCGCAATTATCTCCAATTTCTAGCAAAAATACTTCCTTACCCTTGCACTTGTGGCCTGGTGTGAATTTTTCATTGCACGAATAGCAAAGGCCTTTTTCTCGTCGTCGCTGCATTTCTTCATCAGTCAAACGCCGTATGTTGCTCGTTGTTCGAACAGCCTCGCCCAACAGCTCGTTCTCGGCTCTCGCCGCTGGTTCCTCAGTCGCGGCGTGCGTGCGCTTGGTCTCTAAGCGCACGTCGCTCGGCCTGGCCTTTCGTACTGCCATCAGATGATCCTCATGTAGTCTCGCCGACTCCATGGCTTCTCGCATCGATCCTGGCCTATCCAAACTTACTTCTGCTGCTAACTCAGCCTTAAGTCCTCCAACAAACGTTCCTACTAGCGCACTCTCGGGCCAATCCCGCACCCTACTATCAATGCGCTCGAACTTCTTTTGATACTCCCTTAGGCTCCCCACTTGCTTAATTTTAGACAAAACCTCATTGTAATCGTGGTAGTCACTCGAGCCAAACCTTGTAATGAGCTCTTTTTAAAAATCCCTCCAACGCATGTACTCACCATGGTTCTTGTGCATCACCCATTGCCACCATACGTTTGCTTCCCCATCAAGATGATAAGCAGCAATTTGAACTCTCTCATACCTTGGCACATCATTGATCTCAAAAAATTGCACAGCTCGACTCAACCATGCGTCCGGATCTGTCCCGTGAACGTGGGCATGACAATTTTTGGTCATGTACTTGCCCTTTCGTCCAATTGTTCATCACGATCGTGGCGTCCCTCGTGTCACCGTGCGTGGCGCCGTCGGCCATCGCGGTGTGGCCTCCGCTTGTCATGTGTCGCATGCGACGCGTACGTTGCGTGCGATCGCCAGTCGTTGTCCTCCTCGCGCCTTTGGTCATGCTGTGCGCGCCCATCGTGTCGTCGCCGATCGTCACGGTGATGGTCCGCACGCGATGCGTGTGTGCCCCTCGATCGGCGATCGTCTTAATGATCGGTCCCGGTGCTCGTTGCCGTGGATCGCGACCCGTGACGCCTCCTTGGCCGTGTGTTCATGCGTGTAAGCTGCCCAGCCAGATCATGGACCATAAGTTCGATCCTTCCCAAGTTCTCGTTGGTAGCATGTTGGCCATCGCTAATGATCTTCATGTTGTCTTCCAACGCTTGAATTCTCTCACGGTTTGACATCATAAATCTTTTTTTTTTACTCTAAAAATTCGAACTAAATTCGAACCAAAATAAAAATAAAACAAAGAGAAATTCAGCCCCTCAATAAAAAGTAATAACCGAAAAAATCAAACAAAAGACTAACAAGATGACACTTTTTTTTTAAGACTCACGAAAAAAATTGAAAAATTCAAATAGAAATTTGAAAATTTCGAAGAAAAAAAAAACAAAAATTCGGTCCCCTCAGCAAAAGGCAAAACCGAAAAAAGAAAGAAAAAAAAAGATAGATAGATAACAATACGATCAGCACCTCTCAATGAAAGCACCAATGATGACGGACCGTGTTGTTATCTATACGTGGGTTGTCAATAAACGCGCACTAGGGCCTTCGTTTATCCACGATAGGTGTATCTAACAGACGCACTATCGGCCTTCTCCTAGACACTGTGACTTCAAGACGCTCTAATGGCCTTCTCTCCGACACTGTATGTAAACACGCACTAACGACCTTGTTTAAACACACGTAAGAACATAAGTTCCACTCTCAATTGGCTCACCAATTCAATACTCAATTCAAGACATTTAATTATGATGAGGTACGTGGGGTATTTATAGGTGCAAAAATAAATCTAAGCCAACTATACTAGATCTCCTAAATCTTGCAATAATAGAAATCCTAACACTAGAAAGCAATAAAATCCTATTACTACCAAATAACTAATGCTTGGCCTGCACACCAAGCAATTCTGGAATGCTCCAAACTCTCGCGCCTCATAAGCTCTTGGCCGCCCTAATTTCGTGCGCGTCGCACGCGTCTTGCGCACCGCCTCTCGTGCTTGCCTAGTCCTCGGCGCCTTAGGACTTGCGTGTCCGTATCGCACGCGCGTGCCTGTGCGCGTGCCCAGCGTCGCCGCCTTTCCTCTTGCGCGTGCCTGCTAGCGCCTTTTGCCTATGCCTACCGCGCCTAGGCATGCGCCCGCGCATACCGTCCACTCGTGCGCCTCCGCGCACTTTGTGTCCCTACCCGCTGCCTTGCGCGCGTCCCAGCTACCGCCCGTGCCCAAATCGCCTACGGCGCATCCGCGTGCACCCGTGCACCTGCCAACCTCGTGCCCGCGTACTCCTCGCAAACCTCGTGTGCCCGGTTTGTTTGCCCACTCGTGCGCATCAAGGGCCGATGCGCACCTTCTGCATTTTAGCCCCTCACTAGACTCGCTGGTCCCTAACTCCACTTCCGTATCACGCGGGCCTGCGCGCAAGCTGCCAGTTCGTGCTGGCTGACTGCCGGCGCTCTGCTGCCGCTGCATGTGGGCAGCGCGGCCAAGACCGGCCCTTGCCAGCCGTCCGGCAACTTCTCCCGAGCAACTCAACATCAAATAACATAACTGGACTTGACATGATCATAATTACTGAATTTATTTAAAAACATGAACTTTGCACGAAAAGCTGAACATGGCCGTGGCGTGCGCACCGTGCGCCGCCTACGGCGTTAAGTCGTCTCACGACCCAACATGTGTTTCCCTCGGCAACTGACATATAACTAAACTTGATATGATATTTACTGAACAAAATAACATGAAATGCTCGAGGGACTATGCTTAACATGATCAATTAGCTAAGCGCGGCCTGTGGTACGCGCTATGTGCGCGACCACGCCTTCGGCCAAATCAACGATTAACATGAAAATTCTCTGAACAACATAAACTGACTGAACATGATATAGCATGACATGACTAACTACATGAAGTTGTTCGAGAGATTTTTGAATCAAACATGAACACGCTCAACATGGACCACACGCACGACCGAGGCAATAATTGGATAAATCATGAACTTGTCTTGAACAAAATTGTCTAACATGACCTTAGCAACCTCAAGCAAGAATAAACCGAGGTCACCTTCTTCCCTGCTTGCTTAATCGCACAAGATGCTGTGACCACTTGAAGCTTACGTGCGTGCGGCGTCTTGCGCGTGTGTGTGTGTGTCGTGCGTGAGTGTGTGGCTTGCTAGGCACTCTCCTCACCACTCTCTATACTTAGTATAGAATATATGCTGAATATATATATGCTCAAAATGTGGAAATTTATCCCAACACCTCAAACTATATATAATAGCCGAGAACTATTAATGAAGGGGTGGAAGATTTGAAGGACACTTGGCTTGATTTTGTTTCATTAAGCCACTAAACATGCTTAGTCATCCCAAACAATAGCTTAGTCACCATATCTAATGTAAAATTGAGACACCTCATGCTAAAGAGTCATGACATTGCTCCATGAATTTCCCACAATTCATCTCGGTAATTTGAAGTGAAATTGAGCATAAATAATGACTTAAACATGATTATGAAATTTACTAAGCACATTTAACATGCTTAATGATTCAGCTAACCTTGATTAATTCATTAATCATCACCTTTATGATTAATTAATTATTAAGCATAATACTTAATTACCAAAATTATTCCCAACGTCAACGGGACGTCGAAAATAATTTCGGGTAATTTCGACTGAAATAATTTAATTTCGGAAATAATACTTGAAAATATTATTATATCGGAACTAAAAACATGATTTATATAATTAATCTGATGGGATATTACAGGGAACGGCGAAGATATGCGCCGTCTACGGGCCTTCACGCCGGACAAGAGGCAAGTAGTGGGTTACAGCGGCGGGTCCTATGCGTTCGATTCCCGATGGTGACTTCGAGCAGTCCACCGCCGCTTGTAATGACAAACGTATATCGGTCGGCTGGTGTTTTCTTTTCTTAGTGCGAGTGAAAACGAGAAAAAAAAGCGGTCCTCGAGGTCGTCCTTTTCAATGAGAAGTGGCCGATTCTTTTCCGACAGGCAGCGGCGGCCCTTTGTTCAGATGACTTTTGCAGTCGTTTGTAGTAGTCAGAGTCCCGGAAGCGGCATCCCTCCAGTCAAGCCGAATAACTTCGCACCCCGTTTCTCCATTTACGAATCAGCCGTCGGCCCGTGTTCTAGTCGGGAGCAGCAGCATTCGTTCATGAATGACCGAGAACACTCCGAGCAGACCCAGCTCGTGCGAGAAGAGCAGCAGCCGTTTGAGGCTTTTATCGAGCAGCTGGGGTTCTCGATCGTTAGCATCAAGCTGTAGTAGTCTTATTTTCTGTTGAACGAGCAGTGGTGGTTCCCTTCGAACCACTTTTGAGTAGCCCCTACGTGCGAGAATAGAAGCGGGCCGGTCCCTCTTTCTCACGTGTAGGCAAAAAGAGAGGTGAACTATTTCTTTTCTCTCATTTAATTCTTAGAGTTATGTGGAATTGAACTCTTGTTGTGTTCTATGTGAAAATTCAGACCTTGGAATTCGAGTCTGTTTAATGTGAGAGTTGGCCATGTGTACTATGTTTCTGCTGAACATTCTATTTATTTAAAGCAGGTTAACTTATGTGTATTTTATCAATTTCATTATCAGCTGTTAACTTTGGTCATGTGTTGTGTATGAGGAGAAATTATGTGATGAATTGATAACCTTGCTGTAACTTTTGCTGAAGCTATTTATGTGAGAATATTGCTGATTTTTGAGGAGGTTCCGGAGTTCAACCATACCTTCTCCTGCTTTGTCCGTGCCGGCGTAGCTCATTAGCAAGTAACTAAATGGAGTACCTCTTTCTACTAAGTTTCTATTTGCCTTGACTTTGTTGAATAGCTTGAACCTCTGTTTAATGTGTTTTCCTTGGCTGAAGGATATGAGATCAGATGGCATTTTATGCCTATGAAATTATGTTTAAGTGCATGCCTAAGAGTTGAGAAAATTGAGTTATCATACATGTTTTGTTGGTGTAAAATATGATTTATGGCACTGTCTGGACTCGAAATTGTTGAATTGCTAATGTAACGCCCTGTATTTTATTAATAAAGGAAAATACTAGCTTTGAAATATAAGCTAGCCTTGTTTAATAAATAATCATGTCAATGTTCAAGATTAAGTTACTCGGCTAATGTAAGTTCCAAGTTCGACGTTAAGTCGAAAGTATATCCGGTTAATTTTATTTATTAACCGAGCCAATGATAGTAATTAATCTCAGTCTGTTTATTTAATAAATGGACATCAGCAAGTCGGGATTATATATTAAAAATCAAGATTATTCGAATTAATTTTCGAAGTCAAGTTCCAACCGGAATCGAGTAAATTCGGTCATAATGTCTCTAACACTAACCAATCCAGGTTAAGCATGAAAAATTATTCTATGTAGTAGTATCATATATATATTTGCATACTCATGCGTAGGAATTTTAAAGGCCACGCATAGTGCCGAGAGCAATTTGCTAATGATAAAATATTAGGATGATTAGGCTTTATTATTTAGTCATTATATAAGTCATAAGTGGAGTTCTAAGGTGTTGACACCTAAGATAGTGAGTAAGCCTTAATGTTTCCATCATTTAATCTTATTATGACATGTGTCTTTTCAAGATAAGCTTTTATCACTTTTTCACGTCATAAATAGCAAGCATGAGTTAGGATATGAGTTTATTTCATTTCACTTTAATTCTTTCCTCTTTTCTTATGTATTTTACAAGAGGAAATGGAGAGAAATGAGATAAATCATCATTTCATTTAAATTTCTCCATCTTTTCCTTATTTTGCCAAGCTTAGCCGAGTGATTTGAAAATTACCGAGAACCAGCACTAAGTGCTATCTTGATTAATTATATTAAGTCTAGTTGAAAGAGCATTAGTTAAGAAGTGAAGAGTACCGCTCGGCAATCAGCTAGAGCATTAGTTAAGAAGTGAAGAGTACCGCTCGGCAATTAGCTACACCGCATAGCATCGCACGCACCGCACGACGACGCAAAGCACGCGGGGAGCCACGCACGAACACGGGAGTCTGAGGAATTACTGTTAATCGAGCATTATCGAAGGTAATTCTCGTGTGATTATAGGCTGAGATTAGCATGTTCTTTAAGTTCAACTTTCAGTTCAAGTTCGTATGCCTGTCGCATATTGATTCGGTCGTGCGAGTAGTCGTGTCAAGTCATGCTATGTTTTAATTCAAATTTTCCGAACAACCTTCGCATGTTCAGGCATTATATGCAATATCATGTTTATTCAGCTTGAGTTGTTTGGGATAATATTCATATTGTGCGGTGACTCGGCCGAGGGACATGGTCGCGCACGTAGCGCGCACCACGGGCCGGGCACTTGTAACGAGTATGTTAAGTTCAAGTCTTTCGAGTATATCATGCCCATTTATTCAGTAAATATTGTTCATGTTCAGTTGAGGTTAAGTTGTCGAGATAAAAGTCAAGTCGGTCGAGAGACGGCCTAACGCCGTCGGCGGCGCACGGTGCGCTCGCCACGGCCACGATCGGTTATTATGCAACTTTCATGATTTCAAATAAATTCAGTATTTATATGCGTTTCAGGTCAGTTCAAGTCATTTAAAGTTAAATTGTTCGAGTGAAGTTGCCGGACAGCCGACGAAGGTCGGTCGTACATGCGCTGTCCGCACGTAGCGGCCGCAGCGTACCGGTGGTGCGCGGGTGCGCGGGTGATGCGCGGTATAGCGCCGCGTAAGGCCCGTACTCGCAGCAGGTAGTGGTTGGCGATGTGGGTGCGCACGCCAACACCCAGTATGCACGCCAGCGTGCATTAATGCACGCCAGCGTGCAGCGTCATGCGTCAGTGGCCCCGGCAGCGCCCGCACGGTGTCAGTTCTGCCCAACAGTGTCAGAAGTGTCTGCGCCCACGCACATAGCGTGGGGCAGCGCCCAACTCAATGTTGCGATGCGCCAAGCGCACGCACGCGAACAGTCAGTCGTCAAGTTGCGCCCAGGTGCCGCCGGACGTGCCAGCCATGCCCATGGGCACGCCAGCACGCGCCAGCGCGCACAGCCGGGCCAAGGACCGCCCAGCCGCAGTCAGCCCAGTCAGCCAGCGCCCGCAGCCAGCAAGGCGTGATGAAGGATCGGGTGTTGCGTTCCCTCGACTTGTCTCGATCACGGCTTCGCCACGGCCTTGCTCTCGACGATAGGTGTGATCGACTCGGTTATTAGCCTAACTCTCTCATGATACTTGAGTTCACTCGGGTATTAGCCTCGCTACACTCTCGAAATAGATCGGGACTTAGCCTCTCTAAATCGTTGAACTGGCTCGGGTCTTAGCCTCACCAATTCGGTTGCATGATCGAATTCTCACGAATCCTAACACACGGTTTGAACAAACGTTCTTTTCTATTTCATCAATTCCAAGACATTTAATTATGAAGAGTACATGGGGTATTTATAGGTGCAAAGTAAATCTTATTCTAATCTAACTAGATCTCCTAATTCATGCAATAAAATAAATCCTAATGCTAGTAAATCTCCTATAATATTATACTACTTAATAAATAAAAGCAACATGGAAATAAAATATCTAGTAGAATCCTAATAAACTAGAAGGTCTTGATCTTGCTTGGCTTGCACTCAAAATCCTTGCCTTGTACTCCAAGTCGTTCGCCCAAGCCCAGCCGCCTTGCCATGCGCCGCGCGTGTTCGCGCCTTCCTAGTCCTCGGCGCGCGAGGCATCGCGTGCCTCGTCCGTCCATGCGTGCATGTCCTCTCGCCTCGAGGCTTAAGGCCTTGCGCCATGCGTACGCCATTCCTATTCTTTGAAGGATTGTGCTTCGAGCTCATATCCACTATTCCTATTCCTACTAGGAATATGCTCCTGGTTACGTGTCCTGATCTTCCGAGGATTACTCCCCTCACCGATCACCCATATGCGTTCCGGCACTCAACTACTTTTCCTATTCCTGCGAGGATTAGTATTCGCGCCTTGCCTATTCCTACGAGGATTAGGCATGCCGCCTTATTCTTGAATTGTGCCTCGCGCGTGTCGCCGTGCGCCCCGCACTCGTCGTCCAAAACTCCTATGCCTACGCGGTCTAGGCTTGTGCCCATGCACACGCCACCAGCGCGCATGCCATCCGCACGCGCAGCGCGCCTCACTGCTCCCAGCGCCCGTACACGCTTGCGTGTGCCCAGCGCTACCTCACCCAGCGCCCATCGCTTGCTCGTTCCATCGCAACAATCCCTCGCGTGCATCAACCACCCAACATTCACCCCTTGCGCGCCACTTCGCCAAACCATCAATCGCATGCGCGTCTACGCCAATGCGCGTGTGGGCGTCCTTCTTGAATGCGCCGTTTTTTGTGTACTTGTGCGCCTCGCATACGAGCTCAGCTTCCTCGGGTTGTCTTGGCTCTCGGCCCTTCTTGTCGTCGAGGGTCAAAACCCACTTACGCATCATTCCCGCCCCCTTTGAGAATGTCCTTGTCCTCAAGGACTCATCCTCGACCATCCAAACATCGGGCACCTCTTCGATCGACCTCTTTGACCATCATGTGCATCTCCTCGCCAAGGCCCTCTTCGACCATGACTACCTCAATCTCGGCGTCCTCGACGTCAAAGTGCGACGCCTCTTCTTCGCTCCTATCAACCTCAACGAACGACTCCTCCTTGCGCTTGGCCTCACGTGATTCTCGGAGCTTCTCTTTGGCCTCCGCTTGTTGCCTCTCCTCAAACTCCTTTCTCTCATGAAGCTCCTCCAAAAACTCTTGCTCCCATGGAGTCAAACTCCTCTCCAAACCTTCGAGATAAGCGAGATCTTCCAGATCCAACTCATCCAATGGTTCGAATCTCATGTCTCTCATTTTTTTTTTTGACACTATTCAAAATTTCGAAAAGAAGGAGAAGAAAAATTCGAATAAATTCGAATCAAAGGGAGGAAAAAATAACAAAAGACTAGATGACACTTTTTTTTTTAAGACTCACGAAATTTTTCGAAAATTAAGGATAAAATTCGAAAAAATCGAACAAAAAGAAACAAAAAATCAGACCAAAAAGAAAAAGAATGGGATTGAAAAAGTTCACGAACACCCAATCGATCACTCTCAATGAAAGCACCAATGATGAAGGATCGGGTGTTGCGTTCCCTAGACTTGTCTCCATCACGGCTTCGCCACGGCCTTGCTCTCGACGATAGGTGTGATCGACTCGGTTATTAGCCTAACTCTCTCACGATACTTGAGTTCACTCGGGTATTAGCCTCACTACACTCTCGAAATAGATCGGGTCTTAGCCTCTCTAAATCGTTGAACTGGCTCGGGTCTTAGCCTCACCAATTCGGTTGCATGATCGAATTCTCACGAACCCTAACACACGGTTTGAACAAACGTTCTTTTCTATTTCATGAATTCCAAGACATTTAATTATGAAGAGTACATGGGGTATTTATAGGTGCAAAGTAAATCTAATTCTAATCTAACTAGATCTCCTAATTCATGCAATAAAATAAATCCTAATGCTAGTAAATCTCCTAATATCTTATACTACTTAATAAATAAAAGCAACATAGAATTAAAATATCTAGTAGAATCCTAATAAAGGTCTTGATCTTGCTTGGCTTGCACTCTAAATCCTTGCCTTGCACTCCAAGTCGTTCGCCCAAGCCCAGCCGCCTTGCCATGCGCCGCGCGTGTTCGCGCCTTCCTAGTCCTCGGCGCGCGAGGCATCGCGCGCCTCGTCCGCCCATGCGTTCATGTCCTCTCGCCTCGAGGCTTAAGGCCTTGCGCCATGCGTACGCCATTTCTATTCTTTGAAGGATTGTGCTTCGAGCTCATATCCACTATTCATATTCCTACTAGGAATATGCTCCCGGTTACGTTTCCTGATCTTCCGAGGATTACTCCTGTCACCGATCTCCCATACGCATTCCGGCACTCAACTGCTTTTCCTATTCCTGCGAGGATTAGTATTCGCGCCTTGCCTATTCCTACGAGGATTAGGCATGCCGCCTTATTCTTGAATTGTGCCTCGCGCGTGTCGCCGTGCGCCCCGCACTCGTCGTCCAACACTCCTATGCCTACGCGGTCTAGGCTTGTGCCCATGCACATGCCACCCGCGCCCATGCCATCCGCACGCGCAGCGCGCCCCACTGCTCCCAGCGCCCGTACGCGCTTGCGTGTGCCCAGCGCTACCTCACCCAGCGCCCATCGCTCGCTCGTTCCGCCGCAACAATCCCTCGCGCGCATCAACCACCCAACATCCACCCCTTGCGCACCACTTCGCTAAACCATCAAGCGCCATGCGCGTCTACGCCAATGCGCGTGTGCGCGTCCTTCTTGAATGCGCCGTTTCTTGTGTACTTGTGCGCCTCGCATACGAGCTCGTACCTGTCTCTTAGGCCATGCGTGCGTCGTTTTGGCCCTATTTTCAGCCTCCTCGGGTTGTCTTGGCTCTCGGCCCTTCTGTTGGGTTCGATATACCGTACGAAACAGAGTTTACAGCGGAATTTAAAATTT
>CACSLK010012206.1:16257264-16268806 GCA_902706635.1 Striga hermonthica
AGATATCAGCACTGCCATTCAGTTTCAGTTTCAGCAGTTCAGGTGGGGACTCAGACTAAGTACTACATTGTTTATAATTACGCTACCATGGTCGAGGTATGTATAATCAGTGTCCGCTCGGAATGGTCGCCGGTCCATTCTGGGTTCTAGTGGTCTAATCTAACCACTAGAGTGTGCACATGGTCCGGAATTAGTTTTTGCCGGGAGATTGCGGTATTAGTTTGTGCCGCGAGATTTCAGTTATCAGTTACGTGACTTATGTCGCGAGATCAGACCGGTGACAGTTTTCAGTTATCAGATATCAGTTTCAGTTTCAGTTCAGTTGTATATGCTTAGTTCATGATATTGTTATTATTTTCAATGTTTACATTAGTATGAGTTTCTGCGGAGCACAAGTGTTTTAGTGCTCACGCCCCACACCTTTCATGTTTTTCAGGTCGCAGGGTCGGAGATGAGGAGTGAGCGGGCGAGCTGTTCAGGACATTTATGAATAATGTACTTATGATTAGCCACGCTTTGTTTCCGCTAAAACTTTCAAGTACTTTTTATCAGACTTTGCTCCGATGTTAGTCGGATAAGACATTATGACCGTTTGTTTTATGTATCAGTTTAAACTTTAACGATTTTCAAAAATTAAGTTTTTCACGGTAGCATCCCGAATCAGCTTTCGCAAAATAAGTGTTTTATTTATTTATTCAGAAAATTTGCGAAAATGGCGTACTCTGATATAGTAGTAAGTCGGGGTGTTACAATTGGATAATTGGATTGGTTATTGATTATTGAACTGAACTATTGTTGGATTTTTTATGATTGATAAGTATTCACTATTGATTTGAAAATGAGTAGCGCCTCAAGTGTTTTCAAATAAATTTTGAAAAAGTTTATTCTGATTTTCGGCAAATAAAAGTGGGGCGTTATAGAAAGTTTTTCGAGTCGTCTTCTCCCAACAGCTCTTGCGAGCTGGTCGAAGTCGAGCAATTGTTTTAACAGCTTCATAGCTGTTGAACAAAAATATTTCGAGTCGTCTTCTCCCAACCCTTCTTGCGAGTTGGTCGAAGTCGAGCGACGATTTTAGCAGCTTCACATCTGTTAAACGAAAGTTTTTCGAGTCATCTTCTTCCAACCCTTCTTGCGAGCTGGTCAAAGTTCGAGCAACGGTTTTAACAGCTTCATAGTTGTTAAACAAAAGTTTTTCAAGTCGTCTTCTCTCAACCCTTCTTGCGAGCTCGTTGAAGTCGAGCAACGGTTTTAACAGCTTCATAGCTGTTGAAAAAATGTTTTTCGAGTCGTCTTCTCCCAACCCTTCTTGAATGAAATCTGCTAAAGCTTGAGCCTTTACTGCTCGTCTGGGGATCTGATGGAGTATTCACTCAGCTCGACCGCCCACTTTACGAGTCAACCCGAGACACTAGGTCGACCCAAGGTTTCTCCGAGCTGAAAGTTTGTCCTCACTACTATCACATGATTCAGGAAATACGGCCTCAACTTTCTAGCTGTTATTATCAACGTCAAAGCGGCTTTCTCGACTTCGGAGTATCTCATCTCCGTACCCTGAAGTACTCGACTTGAGTAATAGATCGGCTGCTGGGCCCCTCCTCTTTCTGACAGCAATATCGAACTCAAGAAAAATTCTCCAACCGAGATGTATAGCACTAACTCATCATTGGGTTCTAGTTTTGTTAATAGCGGCAGCTCGCTTAGAAATTGTTTTAATTTTTCGAACGCCATTTGAGCCTCGTCACTGCACTGAAAAGCTTTCTTTTTGAGCAACTTCAAGAATGGGGAACTTTTCTCTACAGCTCGAGTGATGAATCTGCTTAGACTGTCAATTCGACCTGTCAGGACTTGCACTTCTCTGATACTTCTTGGTAGTGCCATGTCGAGTATGGCCCTCACTTTTTCCTTGTTCACCTCGATTCCCCGCTCCATGACCACGTAACCCAGGAATCGCCCAGCCTTTACTCCAAAGTTGCATTTGCTTGGGTTAAACTTCATCCTAAACGCTCTAAGGGTTTTGAATGTTTCCCTTAAATCGTCTGGGTGTGAAGTCGATGATTTGCTCTTTACTAAGATGTCATCGACGTACACCTCCATGTTTCGCCCGATCTGTGGTTTAAACATGTGATCCATTATTCACTGGTAGGTGGCCCCTGTATTCTTGAGCCCAAAGGGCATGACGACAGAACAATATGTCCCTTTGCTTGTCATGAAGCTAACTTTACTTTGATCCTCGGGGGCCAGGGGAATTTGATGATACCCCTGGGATGCATCCATCATACTCAGCAGCTCGCAACCAGCCGTAGAGTCGACTAGCTGATCAATTCTCGGCAAAGGATAATGATCTTTTGGGCATGCCAGGTTTAAGTCACAAAAGTCTATGCACATGCGCCAGTTGTTCAATGCTTTCCTCACCATCACATCGTTTGATATCCATTCGCATGATTAGATCTCTTTGATGTGTTTGGCTTGTAGTAACTTTTCCACCTCGACTTCAATTGCTTTATCGATCTTGGATCCATCATGTCTAAGTCGCTGTTTGACGGGTTTTTTGAAGGGGTCGACATTGAGTTTGTGTTCCATGACCTCCGGGTCGATTCCCGTTAACTCTTCAGGAGAGAAAGCAAACATGTCTCTGAATTCCTTCAACAACTCCACCAACTATTTTCTCAACTCACCCTCCAACTCTCTCCCGGCCTTGGTGGTTTGATCCTCCTTCTCCCCAATTTGGATTTCCATCAGTTCTCCATGTGGCTCGAGGTCATTCCCCCTCGGCCTCTTTTCACTCGGCATTGGCTTTTTTCCATCTTTGATTTTAGCTCGCTGGTTAGTTTTTACTGCGATCTGATAGCATGTTCTCGACAACTTCTGGTCCCCTCGAGCCTCTTCCACTCGATCTCCAACGGGGAACTTCAACTTCATATGGTAAGTTGACACTACTGCTTGAAAGGCATTGAGTGTTGGACTTCCGAGGATCACGTTATAAGCCGACTCAACGTCGACCACCACAAATCGTACCATTTTCACCTTCCTCAAGTCTCCCTCCCCCAAGACGATAGTGAGCATGGTTTCTCCCAGGGGTGTGATCTCTGATCCATTGAATTCGAAAAGCAATGTGTGTAGGGGTGTGAGTTTGATGTCGAGCTCCATCCTTTTGAGGCATTCGCAAAAAATCACGTTTACTGAGATTCATGTGTCTACAAACACTCTTTGCACTTCATACCCCGACACTTGGGACGTTATCATTAAGGCATCGTTGTGCGGCCTTTTGACCTCCCCAATCTGAAACTCATCACTGGGCCATTCTCTTCGACTTGTTGCACCTCGACCTTCGCATATCGCCCTCGAGCATACGTCTTCCTAGCCCGATTGGACTCTCCATCTGTCGACCCTCCAAAGATCATATGAATTACTCCCATCTTCGGGGGGAGCTCCTCCTTCTCAGGGGATCTTGCCCTCTTGCGAGGACTTTTACTCCTTTCTCTCCTTCGACTTGACCTCTCGCGATCTTTATATATGAATTCTTTCAAATGGCCAGCTTTCATCAACCTCTCGATCTCGTCTTTAAGATGTCTGTAATCTTCAGTGCTATGCACATAATCTTTGTGGAATCGGCAATACATGTTGCTTTTGGGTTTCGTTGGTCCGTCCTTCCTCGTCTTGGGCCATCTCACAACGTTTTTGTGAATCTCCCTCTCAATGACTTCCATAATCCTAGCTTAGGAAGCCGCCAGAGGAGTGTAATGAGTAGGACTCCAACTTCTAGATCACCCTTCTCTTTCTGCTCGTGGGGACCCCTTTCTCTCCTCAGTCGAGGAACTCTTCTTTTCTTTTCTCTCATCCCGAGAGTCGGTTTTAGCTGCCTTGGCCACCTGCAAGAAGTCGGCTTTTGCTTTCTCAACATTCATGTACTTTTCACATCTCCCTAGTACTTCATCGAACGTTCTACCCGGGCACTTTGCCAAAGAATTCCTGCATAAACCTGGCAGCAACCCTCGAGTCAACCCACCTGCCTTTATTTCCTCCGACGCCCTAGGCACATCGACGCACGCATGCGTATATCTTGCCACATAATCTCGCAGTGATTTGCCTTTTTTCTGTTGTAGGCCCATCAAGGTTAGATACGACTTCTCTTGAGGTTTAACACTTGCGAATTGGTTGAGAAAGCTCGAACTGAATCCATCAAGAAAGCCCGACATTTCACTGGGTCGTTATAACGATGCAGCACCGCCATATTCTCAAAACTCCTCAGGTGGCGAGATGGGTCAGTCGACCCGTCATAACTTATGTTTAGATCATAGAAACCCTGTGGTAGGTCGGCATCAGGAATGGGCTACAAAAACGGATGTCCCTTCGAACCCCAGTTTATTTCTCCTCGACTCGGGCCTGTAGATCGCGAACTTGGGCCAGAAACTGCTCTAATGTCTCGTCTCTCGTTTACAGGTTAACAGTCCTGATGGAGGATGCTTCCTCTTCTGCCCTCCTGTTCTGCCTCTCATTGGACTGCGCATGTTGTTCGCGCTCGACATTTGGTTGCTCGATCCTCAGTGGCTCGACCCTAGGCTAGTCAACCCTGGGTTGCTCGGTCTGCGTTTTCTTTAGTTGAGCTGCTACTGCTTCCGCAATCATCTTTTGCATTTAACTTATCGTCATTGTCACCGTTTGCTCCACGACACGAGGTAGTGCAAGTGTCTGCTCCGGCACCTCATGGATTTGTTTTCCCTCACGTCGAGATATCTCTGTTTGTTCCCTACCTCCATTTGATTTAGGGTTTTGACTTGCTCCTGCTGAGGTCAGCACCTGTACCTTCACTCCGGGTGGAGTAATGGGCGTTTTTCCACCCAGATTCACTTCTAGAGGTGGAAGTCCTCCAAACAGTGGTAGTTTCAGCACCTGCATCACCGGAGGTCTAGGGGTGGAAAGAGGTGGTGGTCTTCTATCCGTCCAAGCCCCCCTAACTCCTCGTTCAAGTTCCTCTGCAAACCTTCCTTCTCAGCCATCAAAGACATATCGGAGCTAGGTGCAAAGCTCTTAATTCCTTCAACAACTCCCCACAGACGGCGCCAAAATGGGGTCTGCTCTCAGATCTAGAGAGAACTGGCGGAAATGAGCCCAGATCTGCCTAAATTACCTTGGAACCGCTGCTGGACCGCGAGAATACCTACAAAAACTCAACGCTGGAGGTGTTTCCGGCGTAGAGCCTCCGACGCTCAAGTCAATATGTGAAAGCGATGGAGAGAAGCTACGCTGAGAGAGAAGCAGCAGCAATAGAAGAGAGTATGGAAGGAATGAGAGTTAGGGTTTAGGGATACCTCTTCTCCTTTATATAGGAAGGAAAACATACCTAAGATACCCGAAATGCCCTAAGTCGGTGGACCTAAAAGGTCCAAATTTCCCTGGTCGATTCATCTCCCCTCTTTGCTGAGTCATATCGAGATTCCTTCTTATCCATGAAAGGACAAGAGGTTCCAAGGAATGTATCAAGTGTGTGGGGTCGTCAGTATGCCTTACGACTTGAGATATGAAGAGTCGACCTCGAGTATGGATAACTCATCTTGGGCTCTGGTTCAGCGGCTATACTTTCACTACTTAGGAAGATATCGACCTTGTATCGGTCGACTTCTAGACGTCGACATGTACGAAGTCGACTTCAATGCATCGACTGGTATGAGATCTCACCATCACATGATGAAGAGTCGACTATGACCATGCCGACTTGACATATGTCGATGGGCATATATCGAGATGTAAGCGGTTTCACCTGTTCTTCAGTCGAGTAGAGCCTTTGGGTCGACATATATTTATATGGCTATATCAAGTATCAAGTACTCATAGTAGTATTAGATTTATCCACCTATTAGAATTCAGAATTCTAGTTGAACTCTAGATTATCGAGTTAGTTTAGCAACTCATTGTGCCGTATCAAGAATTCAGCGTTTATTTCTCAGTAAATCCAAAGTTAACTTCTCGTCAGATCAAGTATACGGCTAATTATTAAGAGGGCACGCCGTAGAGATAAAGTTATGCAGGAGATATCCATTCATCTATAGTTGCCCAATTTCGCGACTACAATCTAGAAAAGTTCACAAGATCAAGAAAGTGACCCGAACATTCTAAAGTTAAGCCATCAGATTAAGTTTTAAGTTAAAATCTGACTCTAGAGATTGACTTATTTTGAGTATATACTTAAGCCAGTATGAGAAGTAACGGTTCTTCAGTGTATAAGAGCCATAAGTCCGGATAGATCATGGAGGCTTGAAACTGAACCGTAGAAGTACAGTTTAAAGAAGTAGTCAATCTTTAGAGTCAGTAATGCAGGTATCTTATCAGTTAGATATTGAAAACCTTAGTTGGCAAAGTTCGGGAATAAGTTATCAATTATTATGTATAGTACTTGTTGGATCAGTTAATGTCATAATAGTCCTACATAGTACATTTCAGAAGTCAATGATCATGAGTTTAAAGGTATTGGCGTATAATAGCCATAAAGCCAAGTAATTATCAGTATTTATTATCATGGCGGCTTGAAAAAAGAGCCATAAGGTTGGGTAATTATCAAAATTTATTATCATGGCAGTTTGAAGTAAGAGTCACTAGGTCGAGTAATTATCAGATAGAGAACAATGTTCATGAATTTAGGTTAACTGATTATAATAGCTAATTAGTTGGGTAACTTATGGAAGCTTGAAATAAGAGTCACTAGTCCGAGTTTACCTGGAGACTTGAAGTTGAACTTTAAACATATAATAGTCAACCAAATAGTATCACATTCCAGATACTGAGACGATCAGTTAAACCTCTAAGAGGAATTTTAGAGGTTAAGTAAAAGTCATCTATATATGTGAAAGTTGAAGATAGTCTGTTTAATAAGAGAAAGATGAATAAGTCTTCATTTATATTCGTTAAGAAGAATAAAGAAACAGAAAAGATTCATAAAGATTCAAACACACTGTTGAGGATATCATTATTTCTAAGAAGCTATTACAGAGACATCAGATATAGCAAATACAGATAAAGTAAAAGTGAATCCTCAACTAATACAAGATAATATATACATAAGGAAGGGCGCGTCTCAAGATTATAAGACCCTTAACTTTGCCACTCAAAATAGATTTAAGGGTTTATAAAGTTACATCCATTGGATCGAAAGTTCGCTTTCGCTTAATCCCTTGAGTTTCCACATAATCTTGAGAAGTGATGTTTTCTTGAAGTTTTTTGATAAGTCCAACAACAGTATCTGCACATTTGAAGATATCTCTAGTAGAATCAGATATAAAAGTCTGAAATAAACTTTCATCGAGAAAACCAAGAAGGCCATTGAAGATGTGATGAGAATTTAATAGACCAATGGGCTTATTATAAAATTTCATGTCTGCCCAAGAAGCAATTGTAAGCATGGTCTTTAAAGTTTCATATACACCAGGAAGTATGATGAAAGCATCACTATGGTTCATCATAAATATAGTGAAATCATAAATAGAGTTAGAAAGCATTAGACTGGTAAAATCTTTGAGAAATTTTGAAGGAGTTCTGGGAAATGGTAGAACAATTTTCACTTCGATATCAAAGCATTTTCAAGCCAAGAGAAGGCTACCAAAGAAAGTGAGGCTAGTTCCTCCATACAGTAAATTGATCTTTTGTTTTCCCAGTTCTCTTACTAGTTGGGATACAATATCAATATATGGAGAAGAACCTACAAGTTTAGGACCGCCAAGAACAAATATGGTTTTTATAGGTTTAAGAACCTTAGTAACTTGAGAAGACTCAGAAACCTCCATTTGGTGTGGAGAGATCATAAAGAATGATCGGTCTATTTAAAGAGAAAGGTTATGAAGAAAGGAGAATTATATTGTTTCACTCTGACAGAAGCAACAGAAAAATAAGATGTCAAGCTTTAAATAAGTATTATCTATCAGAAGGGATAAGATATTCAATACCTTATAATAAATAGGGTTAACGGAGACAGTTGTTGCAAACATGATCCTTAGCAACAATAATTTCGAGACTATAGCGGTTTTGTTCATTTTTGAAACAGACCCATAAAGACATAAGCTCTCGATGCACATATCCACTAGGATGTGTCTCAAGAATCTGTTGGAGTGATTGATCCATAGATTCTTTACTCAATCCATCCATGATGAAAGTTATTTTATCTTCTCGATTTTTGGACACAAACCCCATCGATTTACATCTGGTGTCGCAATTCCATCGAGCACATTTGAAGCATCCACCTATTCTTTTTGTTCTACGTTTCTTTGAAAGAGTACTTCTACCCATACCAGGCAAATATTTATAGGAATTTGGGAATTCTCCAGATAGTCGGACTTTTGCTTCAAGCAAACATCGAATATCAATTGGAATATTATTAAACATTAGCACTCGCAATCCTTCTACTTGGGATCTATAAATTTTTCTTATGATATTAAGTGGAAGAAAGGAATAAAATTTGCAAATATTTGAAAGTGCTAGATCCAGTTGATATTTCGGACCATTGCTGAAGAAGATTGAATGATTAGCGAGCCTGTTTATAGAAAACAAGGCGTATGAGATAAGTTTTCAGTTATAAAATTTTGAGCATTAAAATATACCGAATGCCAGAATACGCAATTGGTATGCATTTAATGTAGCCGAAAACATATGTGAGATGTCGACAATAATTATAGTATGAATTATTGTGATGTTATTGATTTTAAGTTGTGACGGTATGTATTATTGGAGGTAAGATAAGTTACCCCGATGGGTGAAATTGTGGTATGATCAGTAATTGGGTAAATTATCCCACAACAGTGCAGTAATTTCAAATCAGTTCTCTAAGAAATATTGACTATAGTTTAAGTCGGGAGAATGTGAAGTAAGATAAGTGCTTATAGTAGTATTTGATCACAAGGTTTCTCGGTAGAGAAGCGTGTTCAGTACAGTGAAAATGCTTAACATATATGCTAATTGTTAGTGACTACATGTGACATCGACATTGTAGGTACATGCATGCAGGTGTTCCGCACCCGAAGGGCCTCAGCTAGTGGGTAAATCGCATGTAAAGTGCCACATAGTCAGATTCTGAGTCATAACGTGACAAGTCCAAAATTGTTTAGCGTTACCATCAATATGATGGAAGATGATCAAGAAGACAGTTGAGCAAGAAGTAAGGAGATAAGAAAGGTTATAGGTCTTTTCAAAGTTTGTAGATGAGTAGGAAGTATCTTATCGATTAGCTTTACCTCCCGAGTTGGGCAGTACGTATAATGTTTTACACGTATTGATGATACGTGAGTACGTGGGCGATTCAAAGTATGTGCTTATGCACAATGAGTTTCAGATTCAGATAGATTTTACTTACAAGGAGTAGCCTATAGCAGTGGGACCGAAAGGTTCATTGGCTAAGAACTTGAGATATTTCCCTTGTTTGTATCAAAATGGAATTGCCATGTAGAGTCAGATAACACTTGGGAGTGAGAAGCTGACATTAGAACTCGTTTCTAGAATTTTAAGTTCTGATATGTACTCAGTTAGTATTTATCTCAGTTTCAATATTTTTGGGGACGGAAATAGTTTTAAGGGGGTAGATTGTAACATCTCATTTAGTAATTAATAAAAGTAATTATTTTAGTTCTGAGTTTGAACTAAATTAGTTTTATTAATAATGCTCTTTCCTAGTCCCGAGGCAGTTAGTAAGTTATTCAGTTATAAGTTCGGCTTTATGTCGAAAGTATTCTCGGTTAAATTCTGCTCAATAATCGAGACAGTTCAGTAATTAATTAATTCTAGTTTGTTTATTTTTAAGACGGAATTAATTATTCCAAGATGATTAATAATTGAAATCGAGTATATTTCGATTAATCGTTCAAGATAAGTCGTGAACCGAACCAAGCATGTTCGGTCATAAGTCGAGCCTTAATTAAGTCATATCTGAGCCTTAGTATAAAATGCCTTAGAAATTATTTCACAAGCTTCATCCCGGAGCAATGTTATTTTATGATCATATCTTAAGTCCTGAGTCATATACGTATAAATATATGAGCTGGTTCTCTTCTAGTTGAACTACCATATATATTCTTGTCTGAGAATATTAGTTCACTAAAGTCGAGCAGATTTTTATACCATTGTGATGCTACCAGATCATATTAGCTCATATTAGTTCAGCTAACTCAATGAAATAGTCGAGAATAATGTCCAAGCTTCTTCTGGTACAGATTATTTTGTTCAACCACACCATTATCTTGTCGAGAATCTTGAGATTCATTACTATCATACGCGGAAGAAGATAATTAATATGCGCCTACTATTTATTTTATTTTAACTGACCATACCTTCCTATGCTTCGTCATCAGTTAAGACGGATATAAGTAGCAGAGTAAATTTGAGATCATTCATAAAAGGTTTAATTGAAAAATATAGCCAATATCTTGTACACAGTGGAAATAATAGCCATCATCTTTATGAATTGGCAATAGTAGCCAATAAATTTTAAAATTTTGAGGTTATTACCCATCTGCGACCAAATTCGATGGCTACTATTGCCACAATGTAAGAGAATACTGGCTATCTTTTGCAATTTAGCCGACAAATTTGGCCGAATTTGGGGAATAACCCCTAAATTTAAAGGATTGTTGGCTATTATTGCAAATTCGTAAAGAATGTGGTTATTATTGCCACCACGTACAAGATATTGGCTAAAATTTGCAATTTAGCCTTCATAAAATTATTTCCAAAGCCTGAACAATTAAACAAATAATAAATAAATAAATAAATAAAAATAAAGGCTGAGAGATAGATACGAGAGCAAGAAAGGAACAGAAAATTTTATCAGTATTTCCCTCTTCATCCTCACGTCCGCCATTTGTCCGGCGAGAGTAGTTCCGTTGTGAGCTCGACCACAACTCATCTTCACGGCAACCTCTAACAGCAGCCCACCTTTATTCCTTCGACAGAGAGCAGCTCGAACTTTTCCCGGTTAGCTCTACCACCTCACTGTTCAGTTTTTCCGGCGAGGCGTGACCACGAGAATAGTTTCCATTTCCGGTCAGCTCAAGGAGCAGCAGCAGCAGTCTCGTCGCGATAGCCTCTATTAAAAAACATGGATTTCTGCATTAATCTCAAAGAAGATAATATTTAAAGGAAACATTCTTGCTTTCTCATTAAACAATGCGGCAGAAATAATTACAGAACACCCGTAAAACCTAGTATCCAACAAGAGTATTTAGACTAGCATGAGATCTCTCTAGAATATGGACACATGTCATCATCTTGTGTAATATCCCGTCATTTATTACTATAAATCATGTTTTAGTTCCGATATATTAATATTGTCGTGTATTAATTTTCAGAATTAATTATTTTTCAGTCGAAATTATCCGAAATTATTTTCGACGTTCCGTTTACGTTCGAAATAATTTGGTAATTAAGTATCATGTCTAATTAAATAAATAAGCACTACTTGTGATTAATTAGTAAATTAATCATAATTAATGTGGCAAAGCCTACGGAATTTCCAAATTCATTTAAAATGCCGTGACATTTTTTCTCAAGTTGGGATCATTTTGTTCTT
>CACSLK010012206.1:16269290-16280066 GCA_902706635.1 Striga hermonthica
AGGTTGAGGTTATGTATATACTGATATCATGATGTTGTTATTATTTTCAATGTTTTACATTAGTATGAGTTTCCACGGAGCACAGTGCCATAGTGCTCATTTCCCACTTTTGTCATGTTTTTCAGGTCAGGATGTCGGGCAGGGAGCGTGACGTGACAGAGGCTTCAGGACATTTGTGTTTTTGACTGTATATTTATGATGATGGCTTACGCTTCCGCTAATGATATTTTGATGACTTGTGACGGTGTTTTTGATGACTTTTGACGTACTCATTTTGATGAACTTATCTTTTGATGAACTTTTGAGAAACTTATGCTTTCAGTAACCGGACGATTTTATTAAAAATTAAAATAACGGTTTTTCCAAATTAAGTCACGATTTTAAGGTAGCACCCCTAATCAGTTTTCGCAAAGTAAAAAGGTTTTATTTTAAAAGACTTTGCGAATTTTTCGCACTCTGATTTAACGATAAGGAGGGGTGTTACAGGCAGCATCCAGTTCAGTGCCAGCATCGCACCAGTGCACGCTCGCAACCCAGTCAGGCCCAGCAGCACCTCAGCAGCACGCCAGCGAGCGCTAGCACGCGTGGCTGTGCCTAGTGCCGCTGGCAGCCAGCCAGTCAGTTAGCCAGCGCCGCAGCTGCCAGGCAGCGCCCGTGTGCGCAGCACTCGGCAGGCTGCTTGCCGAGCCAGCACCGACTGCCCGGTTCAGCCGACCGGCAGTCCGGTCCAGACCGGTTCAGACCGGCTGGATCGGTTCAGTCCGTATTTTATAGTTTCAGCCCCTGTTCTTGATTTCAGTGTCATTTTCAGTTAAAATTCCAGGTTCAGTTCATTTCATGTCCGATCAGCTCATGTCAGATAAGTTCCGGTTATACAGGTTAAGTCCAAATATTATGTCACGTTCAATAAATCATCTTAACGTAATTAATCAGTTAAGTTAACAGTCTGAGCATAGTCATTAGTAATTGTTTATATTATATTTCAGTTTGATCAAGTCACGAGCATCAACACTACCTTATTTTCACGGATCAGGTGGGGACTCAGACTAAGTACTACATTGATTATAATTATGGTACCATGTTTGAGGTATGTATTTCATGTCATGTATCCGCTCGGAATGGTCGCCGGTCCATTCTGGGTTCTAGTGGCCTTAGTCTGCCCACTAGAGTGTGCACATGGTGTCCGACATTAGTTTGTGCCGGCAGATGAGGTAACGGTCATGGTTCACGTTCACGTGATGATATCAGATTCATGTTCATGTTATTACCGGTTTCATGTTCAGGTTATGTATATACCAGGATCATGATGTTGTTATTATTTTCAATGTTTACATTAGTATGAGTTTCCACGGAGCACAGTGTATGGTGCTCACGACCCACTTTTATCATGTTTTTCAGGTCAGGATGTCGGGCCGGGGGCGTGAGATGACGGATGCTTCAGGACTTTTATGTTATAACTGTATATATTTTGACGATACTACGTTTCCTCTGACTTTGATGTTGACAAACTTATCTTTTGATCAGACTTTCGGAAAAATTTATGCTTTTAGTAAACTGTAGATTTTGCTAAAATTATAATACGTTTTATGGTAGCACACCGAAATCAGTTTTCGCAAATTAAAAGATTTGATTTTTAAATAACTTTGCGACATTAACGCACTCTGATTTCACGAAAAGGCGGGGCGTTACAATTGGTATCAGAGCACGTTTCTGCGTCTCTAAAAAGTTTTTCAATCAGAATATTTTCAGAAAAACCTGAACCGTCACACTCACGCCTCGCCGACTACAGGTAAGTGCTGATTTATGTTTTCAGTTATAAACATATTACTTTGTCTATGCTCAGAAATTATGGATCAGGACTTAGTTAAGATGCTCGAATCAGGATCAGACTTTAGAGTTCAGTATATTCAGATATGACTCTAGAAATTTGTATCTTCCGATATGACTCTAAAGTTCCTCAGGATTCATGTCAGTATTTATCGGCCACTTTTGGTGACTCGTCAAGAGATTTGTGTGCCTTAGTAATCAGTCAGAATATTATCACGTGTTCAATAATGTTGAACTTTCTCAATGTTCAGATGCCGCCCCGTAGGGAACCCGGTCACCCGGCTCCTACTCAGGCCACAGTAGTCGCACAGTTCCGCGCTATCATGCTGAGAAATTCTCAGAGCAGGGAGACCCCCGTATCGTAGACGAGTGGATTCAGGGCCTTGAGTTTATCTTCGAGGTCATGGATTGTCCAGACAGATATCGCGTAATCTGCGCTCAGTTTCAGCTAACCGGTGATGCCCGACTCTGGTAGAATGCCTACTGGAGCATGCGTCCCGGCGAGAAGGCGAGTTGTACATGGGATATGCTCAAGGAGCTAATCCGCGAGAAGTACTACCCCACCTATTACAGAGCCGAGATGGAGCGTCAGTTCTTATCGCTCCAGCAGGGTACTCGTACTGTTGATGAGTACGAGAGAGAATTTACCAGACTTGCAGCCTTTGTTCCGGACCTGGTTCGCACGGAGGCACAGAGAGCACAACGCTTCATTGACGGGCTTTACGCAGTAGTCCGTCACAACATTGTAGGTCACGGGACCCAGGCATATGCTCGTGCAGTTTCTATTGCCCAGGAGGTGGACGCCAGCATCAGGAGGGAAGCTGTCCGTGATTGTTCTCAGCCGTTCGCCCCCGCCCAGTCATTCACAGCTCCACCAGCTGCTCAGCCGACGAAGGAGAAGAAGAGGAAGGGGAAGGGTGCTCAGACCGACAGGAGGACCCGACAGAGACAGCAGCAGGTTCTACCGTGCTCGACTTGCGGACGACTTCATCGCGAAGAGTGCCACATGGGCTAGGACATTTGCTACTACTGCCACGAGCCTGGACATTTTGTGAGTCGCTGTCTGAAGAGACTTCAGCAGCAGCCCCAGCAGCCTCAGCAGCCACCACAGCAGCAACAGCCCCGTCAGCAGGCTCAGAGACCACCTCAGCAGCAGCAGCAGAGGGGCAGAAAGCAGGCCCGAGTCTACGCGGTCGATCAGGCCGAGGCAGCACAGCAGCTAGGTACTATGTCAGAGATGGTTGTGCTAAATAATATTCCTGTTTTTGCTTTGTTCTATACTGGAGCAACGCATTCATTCATTTCATGACGATGTCTTGATGCCATCGGAGTTCATGCCGTTATCGCTGTCGATCCTCTCGAAGTGAGTTTAGCTTCGGGACGAAAGGTAGTAACCTCAGCTAAAGCTTCAGATCTTAGCCTTTCCATCGGTGGCCGAGTATTGTCTACCGACGTGTTTGTTCTCGAGATGAGGGACTTCGATCTTATTCTCGGAATGGATTGACTATCCTTTTATCATGCAGATATCAGATGTCATGACCGGGAGATTACTCTCTATCTTCCGGGAGACGATTCGATTACTTTCTTTGGCAGCAAGAATCATTCACTACCTCATGTAGTATCAATGGTGAAAGCTACCAAGTTGCTGCGACGAGGCAACTGCCAGGGTTATCTGGTGAGCCTTGTCGATGACTCTCAGAAAGCACGATCACCTCACGATGTCCCAGTTGTTCGTGAGTTTGTGGACGTGTTTCCAGACGAGCTTCCAAGAGGACCGCCTAACCGACAGGTGGAGTTCTCCATCGACCTCATTCCAGGAGCCGGTCCAATATCTAAAGCCCCATACCGTATGGCGCCAAAGGAGTTGTAAGAGCTTAAAGCGCAGATTCAGGAGTTATTACGACTCGGTTTCATCCGACCGAGCGTGTCACCTTGGGGAGCACCCGTTCCCTTTGTCAAGAAGAAGGACGGATCTATGCACATGTGTATCGACTATCGGGATCTTAACCGGTTGACGATCAAGAACAAGTATCCGCTTCTCAGGATCGCCGATTTATTTGATTAGCTGAGGGGAGCCTATGTGTTTTTAAAGATTGATTTGCGATCAGGCTACCACCAGCTGAAGATTAAGGAGTCAGATATTGCTAAGACCACTTTTAGGACTCGTTACGGCCATTACGAGTTCGTTGTCATGCCATTCGGCCTCAGCAATGCTCCAGCGGTTTTCATGGACCTGATGAACCGTATTTTCCATCCCTACCTCGATCAGTTTGTTATTGTCTTTATTGACGATATTCTTATCTACTCGAAGAGCCAGAAGGAGCACGAGGAGCATCTAAGGGTGGTTCTCTAAACCCTCAGACGAGAAAAGTTATTTGCAAAATTCTCCAAGTGCGAGTTCTGGCTCCAGCGAGTAGCCTTTCTGGGTCATGTGATTACTCAGGCAGGTATCGAGGTGGATCCTTCTAAGGTCTCAGCTGTTCAGAACTGGTCGACACCGAGGAGTTCGTCCGAGGTTCACAGTTTTCTCGGTCTAGCTGGTTACTATCGCAGGTTTATTGAGGGCTTTTCCACGATTGCCCTCCCTCTATCCCAGCTGACGAGGAAGTCTGTGAAGTTCGAGTGGACTGATCGTTGTGAGGCGAGCTTTCAGGAGCTCAAGAAGAGATTAACTTCAGCACCGGTGTTGACTATTCCCATCCTTCTCGGAGTTTCACCATCTTCAGCGATGCTTCGAGACAGGGCTTGGGATGCGTCCTTATGCAGGATGGCCAGGTCGTCGCGTATGCTTCACATCAACTTAAGCTGCACGAACAGAATTATCCGACGCACGACTTGGAGTTAGCCGCCGTTGTTCATGCTCTCAAGATATGGCGACACTATCTTTACGGCGGTCATTGTGAGATTTTTACAGATTATAAGAGCCTGCAGTACATCTTCACACAAAAGGAGCTTAACATGAGACAGCGCCGTTGACTCGAGCTCGTCAAGGATTACGATTGCTCGATTCAGTTTCATCCGGGGAAGGCGAACGTTGTTGCTGACGCCCTGAGCCGAAAGGTAAGGGGTGACTTGACGTACGTCGTTACTCAGCAGAGTCTGCTAATTCAGGAGTTCGCCCGGATGCAGGCGGTCGTCCACAGCCATTTCGGGGAGTATCAGTGCCAGTGTTAATGCCATGCAACTTCAGCCGACGCTGAGAGAGAGAATCTGGTGGGAACAGGCTTCTGACGAGTTCATTCGAGTCATGGAGGCCAAGGTTCGCGCCGGAGGCGTCGAGGGTTTTCAGCTAGGTGCTGATGGTGCCTTAGAGTTCAGAGGCAGGATCGTGGTCCCGAAAGTTGAGGCGTTGCGGAAGGAGATTTTATCAGAGGCTCATACCGCACCCTATCTAGCCCATCCCGGGAGCACGAAGATGTATCATGACCTGAAAGGGTCGTTCTGGTGGCGAGGAATGAAAAAAGACGTTGCCGAGTTCGTCATGAGATGCTTTACTTGTCAGCAAGTCAAAGCCGAACATCAGAGTCCAATCGGCCTCCTACAGCCACTGCCGATTCCGAGGTGGAAGTGGGAAAGTGGAAGGAAGTCACGATGGATTTCGTTACGGGATTACCGAGGTCGTCTGAACATCACGACGCTATTTGGGTCGTGGTCGACAGATTGACTAAGGTCGCGCATTTCTTACCCGTTTCGATGAAGATGTCTTTGGATAAGTTGGCTGAGATATATACCCGTGGGATCATTCGACTCCACGGAGTGCCGGTTACTATCGTATCAAACAGAGATCCCAGATTCGTCAGTCGATTCTGGCACAGTTTACACGAGGCGATGGGCACGAAGCTAGAGTTCAGTTCAGCCTACCATCCGGAGACAGATGGTCAGTCCGAGCGGACCATTCAGACGCTTGAGGATATGCTTCGCGCTTTGGTTGTTGACAGGGGTGCTAAGTGGGAATCGTTGTTGCCGTACGCCGAGTTCGCGTATAACAACAACTATCATTTTTCTATTCAGATGGCTCCTTACGAGGCACTTTACGGTCGCAAGTTTCGTTCCCCTCTTTATTGGGACGACGTCGGAGAGCGACGAGTACTCGGTCCTAAGTTGATCGAGGAGACAGCAGATCAGGTCGAATTGATCCAGGAG
This sequence comes from Striga hermonthica, assembly GCA_902706635.1. NCBI lineage: Eukaryota > Viridiplantae > Streptophyta > Magnoliopsida > Lamiales > Orobanchaceae > Striga > Striga hermonthica. The sequence goes on from CACSLK010012206.1 coordinate 16,275,261, forward strand.
AGACTCAAGACAGCTCAGAGTCGATAGAAATCATCAGTCGATCATCATCGATGAGACATTCAGTTCAAGGTTGGCGAGCCAGCTTTTCTAAGGGTTCGTCCTATTCACGGAGTTGTTCGATTCGGGAAGAGAGGGAAGCTGCACCCTCGATTAATTGGCCCGTTCGAAGTTCTCGAGCGAGTAGGCGAAGTCGCGTATCGATTAGCCCTACCTCCCGAGCTATCAGGCATTCATAATGTTTTCCACGCATCTATGTTGCGTAAGTACGTGTGTGACCCCGATCATGTTATTCCCCATTCAGATATTCAGGTTCAGCAGATCTTTCGTACGAGGAGCGACCGGTAGCTGTACTAGACCGTCAGGTTCGTCGGCTCCGGAAGCGAGATGTTCCCCTCGTGCGTATTCAGTGGGATTGCCACGGAGCTACTTGGGAGGCGGAGTCCGATATTCGCGCTCGCTTTCCAGATTTTCAGTTTTGATGTATATATTTTCTTGTTCTATGTACATAGTTCATGTATATTCAGTTATGTTTTGAATTTCCGAGGACGGAAATTTTTAAGGAGGGAGGATCGTAATATCCCGTCAGTTTATTAATATAAATCATGTTTTAGTTCCGATATAATAACGTTGTCGATTATTATTTTCAGAATTAATTATTTTAGTGAGATTACCCGAAATTATTTTCGACGTTTCGTTTACGTTCGGAATAATTTTGGGAATTAAGCATTATGTTTAATTAATTAATTAAACATGATTTAGTGATTAATTGTCAATTAATCACGCTTAGTCATTAAAAAGTCGTAATCATTTTCCCTCATTTATTGTCTAAAGCCGTATGCATTTTTTTCAAATTAATCAAATTGCCGTGAGTTTTCCGTGGGCAAAGGGAACCTTTTTCCTAATGCAATCATGAGGTGGCAATTTAATTTGATTAGTCACCTTCTAAGTCTCCAATAAACCTCCAAATGGCCTCAAATCATGAGACCAACAAGGCCTAACGTCACCCTTCTTTTCTTTTGGTGCCGTAGTATAAATATGTTAAGGATCAGGCAAATTTTCCCACAATTCAGCCTATATTCTCCTCCCAAATATATTTACTAAGTTCCAGCAAGAAGAACTTACCGTAGCCGCTCTGCAAGGAAGCTTAGACGAGTACCGCAAGCCTAACGCACGCACGCACGTCCAGTCGTGACGAGGGTCAAGTACTCGGGTGTTAGTTCGATCATGTGAGCAAGCGGATAGGTATTTTCAGTTCCCTTCTTGTGATATAATCAGTAGTAACATGCTCAGTTATGCCTTGATAGTAGGGTTCCGACAGTAAGCTTTAAGTAGCGTTCGGCCGTGCGGGTATCCATCGAGCATGTCCTTGTTTTATTTAAATCTCCCGAGTAACTTCATTCCTTTAGTCATTTCATGATTTATTTTATTCAGTCAGTCTATATTGTTCAGTAGTATGTTCATGTTTGCTCGATGGTTCGGTCTCGGGGCGTGGTCGCGCATGTAGCGCACCACGGGCCGTACATGCATGTCAAGTATGTTAAGTTCAAGTTCTTTGAGTACATCATGTTATCTTATTCAGTAACTATGTTTCATGTTCAGTCATGTGAGAATTGCCGAGAGAAAACGAAGATTGGTCGTAAAACGGCTTATTGCCGTCGGCGGCGCACGGTGCGCCCGCCACGGCCGAGTCCAACTCTTTAAACAAAAATCCATGTTTCAAGTTAATTCAGTACTCATATTCATTTCAAGTCAGATTATGTTATTTGAAGCTGAAATGTTCGAGTGAAGTTACCGGACGGCCGGCAAGGGCCGGCCGTGGCCGCGTTGTGATGCGGAAGTGGTCATCAACCCCGGCGAGTCCGACGAGGAAGAGGACGATGGTCTCGACATATGGCTGGAAAACATGCTGGAGGAACCGACATGTCCAATATACCAGCCATCATGCGTACGAGATTGGCCAAAAGGATGTGGTCCGCAATCCAAGCTTAAACCTAAGAAGCGCAAGACCAAACGAGCTCGAAGGAAACACAAGACAAAGGCTAAGGAATCCTACTGTTGGTGTAAGCCTTGCACAAGGAAGAGACGAGCACGAAAGAAGGAGGCTAGAAGGCGTGGTTTGCGATGGGTTGACAAAGGGTGGTGGATTCTGGCGGACGATTGTGAGAGGTTGAAGGGTTGGGACCCATGGCCCGAGCCAACGAAGACGAGCGGTAACAAGGAGGGCGACGACGATCGGCTAATGGGCGAATGGCGCGCATCGGCCCTTTATGCGCGTGGTTGGACAGAGCAGGACGATGTGCGGAGGTGCACGGTAAACGGGCAAGTGGCGGACGTCGACTGGGACGCGTTGGCGTTCGGCGAGGAAGGAGCGGGGCGCGATAGGCGCGCGAATGAGCGATCCGCGGGAGTGAGCGGTACAGGCCATGCCACGGGTGCACGAGGGTGCGCCGTAGGCGATTGGGGCGCGGGAGGTATCAAGGACGCGCGGGTCACGGCCAGCGATAGCGAGCCGCGCGCAAGGGCGCGCGAGTGGAGCGGAAGCGCGGATGTCCCAATCCGCGCGGGCCTAGGAATACCAGACGATGGTGAGTACGCGCACGAGATGACCGACACAGATGAAGCGCGCGCAACAGCATGCGCGTGTGAGGAGCACGCGCGATGCCTAGTCGTCGAAGGATTAGGCGAGAGGGACGCTGGCGCGCACGCGCAAGGGGTAGTCGGCGGGCGTGCAGCGCAAGTCAGCGGGGCGCGTGCTGGGCAGGCGAGCGAGGACCCAGCCCGTGCGGGAGTAGGACTGGCGGAGGCGGTGCGTGCACGCGAAGCCGCGCGCAACGAGGATTAGGCAAACACGAATGACGGGGCGCACGCATTAGGCAACAAGAAGGGCGGCCGAAATAATATGAGGCGTGTGATTTGGAATTGTTTGGAGTGCAAGCCAAGCAAGATCAAGATCTAGTCAATTTAAGACTCTAGTATATTTAGTTTCCTTCTTGCACCATAGTATCTAGAATGTTTAGGAATTTAATATTTTATTGCTTTAATATGTTTCCTAGGTAGATTAGAATTAGTCATAGTTAGGATCTATAAATAGGGAGCATCCCTCATTGTTTTGGGAAGACCATAATTGATGAAATAGAAAAGGAACGTTTGTTCAAATCGTGTGTTAGGGTTCGTGAGAATTCGATCATGCAACCGAATTGGTGAGGCTAAGACCCAAGCCAGTTCAACGATTTAGAGAGGATAAGACCCGATCTATTTCGAGAGTGTAGCGAGGCTAATACCCGAGTGAACTCAAGTATCGTAAGAGAGTTAGGCTAATAATCGAGTCGATCACACCTATCGTCGAGAGCAAGGCCACGGCGAAGCCGTGATCGAGACAAGTCGAGGGAACGCAACACTCGATCCGTCATCATTGGTGCTTTCATTGAGAGTGATCGATTGGGTGTTCGTGAACTTTTTCTATCCCATTCTTTTTATTTTTGTTCGATTTTTTTGAGTCTTTGTGTTCGATTTTTTTCGAATTTTATCCCTAATTTTCGAAAAATTTCGTGAGTCTTAAGAAAAAAAAAAGTGTCATCTAGTCCTTTTGTTTGATTTTTTTTCGGTTATTACCTTTTTGTGAAGGGGCCGAATTTCTCTTCTTTTTGGGTTGAAATTTTCGAAACTCTTGTTCGAATTTTTCATTTATTTTTTTTTATTTTTTTTAGAGTCTTAAAAAAAAAAATTATCATGTCTTATGAGCCAATGGACGAGATGGATTGGGAAGATCTCGAACTATTGGAGAGTTTGGAGAGAGAACTTACCCCATGGGAGAGCACATATCTAGACGAGCTCCATGAACGTAGAAATCGAGAAAAGTACGAGCGACAACTCATGGAAGGACGAGGTGCAAGAGAGGGTGAAGTTCAAAACCGTGAAGATGATGGTGCGCTTAATTTTCTAATCCTTGAGGACAAGGAAAGTCTTGAAGAGGAGGGGAATGATGCGGAAGTGGTCATCAACCCCGGCGAGTCCGACGAGGAAGAGGACGATGGTCTCGACATATGGCTGGAAAACATGCTGGAGGAACCGACAAGTCCAATATACCGGCCATCATGCGTACGAGATTGGCCAAAAGGATGTGGTCCGCAATCCAAGCTTAAACCTAAGAAGCGCAAGACCAAACGAGCTCGAAGGAAATGCGAGGCAAAGGCTAAGGAATCCTACTGTTGGTGTAAGCCTTGCACAAGGAAGAGACGAGCACGAAATAAGGAGGCTAGAAGGCGTGGTTTGCGATGGGTTGACAAAGGGTGGTGGATACCGGCGGACGATTGTGAGAGGTTGAAGGGTTGGGACCCATCGCCCGAGCCAACGGAGACGAGCGGTAACAAGGAGGGCGACGACGATCGGCTAATGGGCGAATGGCGCGCATCGGCCCTTGATGCGCGTGGTTGGACAGAGCAGGACGATGTGCGGAGGTGCACGGTAAGCGGGAAAGTGGCGGACGTCGACTGGGACGCGCTGGCGTTCAACGAGGAAGGCGCGGGGCGCGATAGGCGCACGAATGAGCGGTCCGCGGGAGTGAGCGGTACGGGTCATGCCACGGGTGCACGAGGGTGCGCCGTAGGCGATTGGGGCGCGGGAGGTAGCAAGGACGCGCGGGTCACGGCCAGCGATAGCGAGCCACGCGCAAAGGCGCGCGAGTGGGGCAGAAGCGCGGATGTCCCAATCCGCGCGGGCCTAGGAATACCAGACGATGGTGAGTACGCACGCGAGATGACCGACACGGATGAAGCGCGCGCAACAGCGTGCGCGTGTGAGGAGCGC
>CACSLK010012206.1:16286097-16299943 GCA_902706635.1 Striga hermonthica
GGTGGAGACTCAGACTAAGTACTACATTGATTATAATTACGGTACCATGTTTGAGGTATGTATTTCATGTCATGTATCCGCTCGGAATGGTCGCCGGTCCCTTCTGGGTTCTAGTGGCCTTAGTCTGCCCACTAGAGTGTGTACATGGTGTCCGGCATTAGTTTGTGCCGGCAGATGAGGTAACGCTCATGGTTCACGTTCACGTGATGATATCAGATTCATGTTCATGTTATTACCAGTTTCATGTTCAGGTTATGTATATACCAGGATCATGATATTGTTATTATATTCACTGTTTACTTTAGTATGAGTTTCCACGGAGCACAGTGTTATAGTGCTCACGACCCACTTTTATCATGTTTTTCAGGTCAGGAGGTCGGGCCGGGGGCGTGAGATGACGGATGCTTCAGGACTTTTATGTTATGACTGTATATATATTTTGACGATACTACGTTTCCGCTGATTTTGATGTTTGACGAAACTATCTTTTGATCAGATTTTTAGAAAATTTATGCTTTCAGTAAACCGTAGATTTTGCTAAAAATATAATAGCGGTTTTTCAGAATAAGTCACGTTTTACGGTAGCACCCCGAATCAATTTCGCAAATTAAAAGATTTTATTTTTAAAAAGACTTTGCGAAATTACGCACTCTGATTTCATGGTAAGGCGGGGTGTTATACTTGTTGTAAACAATAGATAAATCCTACGGTTGAGCTAGAGGATCATGCACAGTTCTCATTGGTGCTCCACTTATCCATGTCATGCAAGAAGACAACATTACTGTTGCATGGGCTGCTCGTGTTCACACCATGCAGAACCGAGTTACTATGCTTGTGCATTAAAGTTTCCTTTTTACTGCTTGAGTTTGTTGTGACTTCTAACACTCCCCCACAATCCATAGCTGGTTGAGCTATTACATTTAGTTTTTCTCTCAACTTGGTGAAGGATTGTTCATCTAATGCTTTAGTCAAGACATCTGCTATTTGAAACCGAGTAGGAACATGTCTTACTTCAAGGTCATTAGCTGCTACTTTCTCTCTGACAAGATGATAATCTAACTCCACATGTTTTGTTCTTCCATGCATCACTGGATTAGAAGCCATAGCTGTAGCACTAAGGTTATCTATCCACACCACTGGTCTTTCTTGTCCTGAAACACGAATCTCATCAAATAAACTGTTCATCCAAATGATTTCTGAAGTAACATGAGCAAGACTCTTATACTCAGCTTCTGCACTTGACCTTGAAACTGAGCTTTGTTTCCTGGAACTCCATGACACAAGGCTTTCTCCAACAAAGACACAAAATCCACTAGTTGATCTTCTATCATCCAAGTCAGCTGCCCAATCTGAGTCACAAAATCCAACCATGTTAAGGTCTGGAGTCTTAGGAATTTTCAGGCATAGAGATGTGCTTCTTGCTATATATTTCAAAATCCTCTTAATGGCCTTCCAATGCTCATCATTTGGGTTTGACATGTACTGACTGATTTTGTTTACATAGAAGGTAATCTGTGGTCTAGTGATAGTTAGAAACTGCAAGCCTCCATCTATTCTTCTATACATTGTAGCATCCACACTGACATCACATTGATTTTTCTTGAGAATACAGCTTGTAGACATTGGTGTTTTTGCACTTTTTGCATTGTACATGGATACCTTTGACATAAGGTCTTGAGCATATCCTTCTTGAGACAAAAACATCCCTTCCTCAGTTCTGTGAACTCTCATGCCCAAGAAATGATGAATTTCTCCCAGATCTTTCAAGGAGAAGCTTACACTTAGCTGAGATATAACATGCTCAATCTCTTGTGTGTTGTTTCCTGTAACAAGTATATCATCAACAAGATCAGAATCAATATAATGGAATGTGATCCCTTTCTGAAAAATAAGGAGTTATCAGCTTGAGAACTTCTAAAACTCATTTTGTTGTGAGTATCCTTCACTTTAAGGAACCAAGCTCTTGAAGCTTGCTTCAAGCCATAGATGGCTTTGTTCAACTTGCACACTTTCTTTGGATAAGTTCTGTGATGGAAGCCTGGGGGTTGCATCATATATATTTCTTAAGAAAGCTCCCCATTAAGAAAGGCATTGTTAATGTCTAATTGTCTGATGGGCCAACTATAATGAACTGCAATAGTCAAAATGATCCTAATAGTAGAATGCTTCACTACTAGACTGAAAGTTTCTCTAAAATCATATCCAGCAACTTGTGAGTACCCTTGAGCAACAAGCCTTGCCTTGTACCTTGAAATGGTCCCATCAGAATTTTTCTTGAGTTTAAAAATCCATCTGCACCCCACAATGTTTCTGTTTGTTGGTGGTTGTGTGAGTGTCCAAGTGTTGTTGTCAACCAGTGCCTTCAACTCTGATGTCATAGCATTCCTCCAATGAGCTGAAAGTAAGGCTTCATCAAGATTATTTGGTTCTCTTTCCAGGATGCTAACCACAAGAGCTCTAGGCTTGAAGATCCCAGCCTTTGCTCTTCTGACCATGTGATGCATGTTTGAAATTCTTAATGATTTTGATGCTGATGAGCTTCGTTCTGGTGAGTTATTTAGCTCAATAGGTAAATCAACAACTAAAGAAACAGTGCTATGACTTGACTGAGAGTGACTAGACCTGGGAGAATGCAAAGAATGACTTGAAGATGAGTGATTTGGTGAGTTTGTATTTTCAGGTGTATGACATTGTGCAGGCCTTTCTCTGTGTGAGGGACATGGTTGATTTTGAACAACAGGAGGACTATTAGTGAATTGAGGTTGAAAAATGTAAGGATCAGAGTGTTTAACAGTCGTGTCTTTAACATGAGGAAACACATTTTCATCAAACAAGACATGCCTTGAAATAACAACTTTACCAGATGGTAATAGGATCTTATAGCCTTTATGTGAGCCACTGAATCCTATAAAGGTTCCTCCTATGGACCTAGGTTCCAGTTTGTGTTTGTTGAATGGCCTGACCAAAGGAAAAGCAAGGCACCCAAAGGTTTTAAATCTGGTGAAATCTGGCTTGTGGTTGTAGATGTTGCGTTCGTCATACCGTACGGAACAGAAAATGCAGCGGAATTTAAATTTTTTTATACGTATTTATCTTATAAATACTTATTCCGTACATAAATATAACAAGATCATATATAAGCATCATTTAAAATCTAGTAACTTTTACTAATTTTGATTTGACATGTAATTTAAAAATTACCTTTGTTCTTGAACTCCTTCAAAATGAAGATGTATGGGGAAATCGATTCCCGGTTTGGTAACGATCACTTCTTGTGGTTACTCACTTTAGGAATCCAAATGTCTTCCCTCTAATCGTATCCACCTTTTGAACTTTGGTTCCGACTATAGTTTCTTCGCTAGTAGAAACTACTCGGTTTTGCAAGAAGTATAGAATATATATATATATTTATAAGAAAATTTTACAAGAACTCTTTCTTGTTTTATCACTCAACTCTTTGAATGTTTTTTTATCTTTGGAATAACATAACTTAGCAAAATTGAACATCAAATATGTCCATATTTATACTAAACATTTTAGTATAAAATAAAAATATTAGGTATAATATTTTCATAAAATATAAAAAGTTTTCAAGAATATTTTCATAAAATATTAATTTGAAGAAGACTATTCCTACCCAATATTGTATTACTAAGATTAATTATGTGGATTGGTTAACAACTCCAAACCACTATAATTAATTTATTCTTATTAATAATTAATCTTCAATCATATTAAAGATGAATAATAAAATAATAATTCTTGAAAACATTTTTTCAAGACTTTATTATTTTAATCTATTCTTCCATTTCCTTATTTAATAATCTTATTATTATTTAGATTTGAAATTTAAAATCCAATTTTAAATTCCAACTATTAATTAGTAATTCCATTAATTACTAAATTAATATCCAAAATTTAATTAATCAATCTAATTGATTAATTTAATATATTCCTTTAATTGATATCTAATCAAATAAAATTTGTCAATTAATTCTAACTCTTTAGAAATACTATTTGAATTTTACCTTCATTCTAAAATTGGTGTGACCTTTTAGGTTCACAATTAATACTAGTAGTGGGTTTACAACTCTTTGTAATTTGAGTTAATCTTATTAACTCTTATTCATGAATTACCTCCTTATTCCAGAACCTACATATCATGGGAACATCTAGCAAGTAGCATGAATCTAGTATTAAGTGAATAGCGAGTAAACCTATTTCGATTACAAGTCCATTCATGTAAAATCCTTTTGACATCCAATTTCCCGATTAAATCTTTGGGTATGATTTTGTCGAAACCTAAATTGATTTAATAATTATGATTCCATTTCAAGTTTTAGTTATTCGTTTATGAATCTCTATTTCCCGCCTTGGCCAAGGACTTTGAATTACTAACTATGAAACACATAGGAAATTCACTTATTTTCATAAGTGTCGAATCCTTTGTTGGCCACTGACAAACTTCCATACATATTAATATAATACCTAAAATATCCCTTTATACGATTGTGCTAACAATCAAAAGGATAAATCAAAGTAAAATATAATATGCACAAAGTTACCATCGTGCCTCGAGTGTAAGGATTAATCATGTATTATTGTAACATGAAAATTCTTATTCGACATGATAAACTTTCATTAAGAATTTTCATACGGTCATGTTCAGTGAACTTGTTCTCTAACAAGCACCCACATATATGTATTTGCGTCCCACGCTAATGTTGATGGAATGCAACATACTTATCTAATAAACATACATACTATGTGCAAGTCTTTTCCAGATTTATTCGATATCCCATCTCGAAACATCCAACGACTTGGAATTGTATTTAAGATCACAACTTTCAATATATGTTCCATGATCACCATCTCTATGCGCAACCATATCTTATAGTTATAAGTGATCTAGGGACTTTATCTTAAGTGCAAATATATGATAAATGCTTACTCTTAAAATAAAGTAATGTCTTATTATTTAATATAATTCCAATAGATTGCATGTACAAGTAGAATACATCCAATCCGATTGGAACGCCGGGTATACTACTCTAACAATCTCCCACTTGCCCTAGTTCCAATCACTCATGTATCTTAGACCCATCTTCTCAAGATGTCCTTCGAACACTTTCTGTGATAAAGGCTTAGTTAAGGGGTCTGCTATATTTTCTGCTGAGTCGACTCGCTCCATTATGACGTCTCCTCTACCAATGATTTCTCTAATCAAATGGTATCATCTCATAATGTGTTTGGATCTTTGATGAGATCTTGGTTCCTTTTCTTGCGCAATAGCCCCATTGTTATCACAATAAATCGTTATTGGATCAACAACAGATGGTACTACACCCAACCCTTGGATGAAGTTCCTTATCCAAACAGCTTCCTTTGTAGCATCAGATGCAACAATATATTCAGCCTCTGTTGTAGAGTCACCAATAGTTTCTTGTTTGGAACTTTTCCAACTAACTGCTGCTCCATTCAGAGTGAATAAGTATCCAGACATGGATTTATAGTCGTCTTTATCGGACTGAAAAAAAGAATCAGTAAAACCTTCAAGTTTCAATTCTCCATTGCCATATACCATAAAGACATCCTTAGTCCTTTGTAAGTACTTAAGAATCATCTTAACGGCTTTCCAGTGTTCTTCACCTGGATTAGACTGATATCTGCTCGTTACACAAGTGCATGAGCAACATCAGGTCTTGTACATAACATTGCATACATAATGCTACCAATAGCTGATGCATAAGGTATATGATTCATTTGTTCTCTTTCTTCAGGTGTCTTTGGAGACATTGTCTTAGAAAGTGAAACCCCATGACTCATTGGAATATATCCACGTTTGGTTTCTTCCATACTAAACCTTTTTAATACCTTATTTATGTACGTAGACTGAGAGAGTCCTATCATCCTTTTAAGTCTATCTCTATAGATTTTTATCCCTAGGATAAAAGATGTTTCTCCCAAATCTTTCATGGAGAACTGTTTAGACAACCATGTCCGTGTTGATTGTAACATTCATATATCATTCCCAATGAGTAGGATGTCATCAACATAGAGAACAACAAATGCAACTACATTCCCACTAACCTTCTTATAAACACATGGTTCATCCGGATTCTTATGAAAATCAAACGTTTTTATCATTTCATCAAACCAAATGTTCCAACTCCTCGAAGCTTGTTTAAGTACATAAATGGACCTTTGAAGCTTACAAACCATTTGTTCGCTCCCACTGGATATGAAACCTTGCGGCTATTTCATATAAATGTCTTCCTTAATGTTTCCATTAAGAAAATCAATTTTCACATCCATTTGCAATATCTCAGTCATAATACGCAACTATGGCTAGCAATATCCGAATAGATTTAAGCATTGCTACTGGTGAAAAAGTTTCCTCATAATCAACACCTTGTTTTTTAGTATAACCTTTAGCAACCAGTCTTGCTTCAAAAGTATTAACTTCTCCATCTACACCACGTTTTCGTTTGTAAGCCCATTTACAACCTATGGGTACTATACTCTGTGGTGGATCAACCAAAGTCCATACTTTGTTTGAATACATCGAGTCTATCTCGGATTGCATAGCTTCTTGCCATTTATCTGAGTCAATGTCCGACATTGCCTCATCATAGCTTATTGGATCATTATCCAACAGGAGTCCCTCTTCATTGTTCTCTAACAATAGGTATAGCCTCTCAGGCTCCCTAGAAATCCTTTCAGATCTCCGAATAAATTGTGTTACAGGTGGTCCAGTCTCTACTGGTATGTTATTTGTGGCATTTTGTGGAATTTCATGTGGTTCTTCATTAAGTTCTATGACTCTGCTATTCTTTGAGAGAAACTCTTCCTCTAAGAAAACAGCATTCCTCGAAACAAACACCTTTTGTTCAGAAGGGTCATAGAAATATTATCCAATAGACTCTTTAGGATACCCCACAAATTTACATAAGATGGATCTCATATCCAACTTACCTCCCACTAACTGCTTGACATAAGCATTACAACCCCATACTTTTATATACTTGTACGAGGGTGTTTTGCCACCCATATCTCATAAGGTGTGCTGGGTACAGCTTTACTCGACACTCTATTCAAAATATGTGCTGTTGTTTCTAAGGAATAGCCCCAGAATGAAAGAGGTAAACTAGTGGAACTCATCATTGATCGAACCATGTCCAACAATGTTCGATTCCTTCTTTCTGAAACCCCATTTAGTTGTGGAGTTCCAAGAGGTGTCCACTGTGAAATAATCCCATTATCTCTTAAATAATCAAGAAACTCATTGGTCAAATATTCACCTCCTCGATCTGATCGAAGAACTTTTATACTACGACCAATTTGTTTCTCACTTCATTTCTGAATTCTTTGAACTTTTCAAATACTTCAGATTTGTATCTTAATAGGTATACATAACCATACCGTGAATAATCATTAGTAAAAGTTATGAAATAGTAGTAGTTTCCCTTGGCACTAACATTTAGTGGTCCACAAACATCTGTATGGATCAAATCCAACAAACATTTAGCTCGCTCCGCTTGTCCAACAAATGGTGATTTTGTCATTTTACCTTTAAGACATGACTCACAAGTAGGCAACCTTTCCTCTTCCCTAAGGTCGAGTTTTGGTCCCAATTTGTGAATCCTCTTTTCAGATATATGACCTAATCGAGCATGCCAAAGTGTGAATGAACTATGATTATCTAATTTTCTTTTATTTTGTTGAATAGTTAGGATGGGACTTTGTGGTGTAATGGTATATAACCCATTTGTCAAATTTCCGGAATATATAAAATTTGTATCTTTGAAAATGGAACATCTTCCATTCTCAATAACAAACTTAAAACCTTCTCTATCCATTACTAGAATAGAAATAATGTTTCTTATAACATCCGGAACATACAAACAATTTGTAAGACAAATTTTTACATCATTATTTAAAACTAGATAAACAATCCCAATTGCTTTGGCAGCAACTTTTGCTCCATTGCCCATCCTTAGGATGTTTCTCCATCTTCTAGCTTATTACTTCTTGCCATCATCTGCAAATCATTGCAAATATGTGAGCCACAGCCAGTATCCAATACCCAAGAAGAATCATTAACTGATAAGTTAACTTCAACAAAATAAGTACCTGAACTTCAGGCTTGTAAGATACTCCTTGCAGTTCCTCTTCCAATGCCCAGTTTTACCACAATGATAGCATTCATGATTAGACTGAGAATTAACCTTCTCTTTGTTCTTCCCTTTGTTGTTATTTGCCTTCTTGTTGGGTTTATTGGGAACCTTTCCCTTCCCCTTCCTTTTCTTAGATTTTAAAGCCTTTGATCCAGAAGTGGATCCAACAAGAAGCACCGGCTTATCCTTTTTGATTGTGGATTCAGCCGTCTTTAACATGTTCACTAATTCTGGCAGAGAAGTCTCCATATTATGCATGTTAAAGTTAACAATAAAGCTGTCAAATGACGATGGCAGAGATTGCATCATGAGATCCACATAGAGTTCATTATCTATAATGACTCCATGGGACGGAAGCCTTTCAACAAGAGCTATCATATTTAGCCCATGGTCATGAACTGAATATCCCTCAGTCATACGACACCTGAAAAGCTCCTTAGATATCTGATATCTAATTTGCCGCGTCCTATCACCATACAACTCTTGTAGATGAAGGAGGATTTCAGAAGCATTATTCAACAATTCGTTCTGTCTCTGTAACTCATTTGACATTGATGCTAACATGTAGCACCGAGCCTGAAGATTATCATCAATATGACGTAAGTATTCTCCATACTCATCAGATGTCAGATCCTCGGGTGGAGGAGGAGGGGCTTTGTCCAATACATAGTCCCTCTTTTCAGACTGTAGAACAATTTTTAGGTTCCTCAGCCAATCATTAAAATTAGGTCCAGTTAATTTGTTTTGTTCAAGGATACTTGCAATTAGATTCTTAGCCATTTTAGTAGAGTGATCTACAAAAACAAACGAAGCAGAAAATATTCAGACTATGAAATTTATATTCATTTAATATTAGGTCTTTAACATTAAATGTCTCCCACTATTTTAATTAAAACCCCATTTTAATTATGAAAATTTAATTTTCATAGTGGGCTTGAAGTCCAATAAAAAAATATTCCATATCCCAATTTTATGAGTACGCATGAAACATTTTTATCGTTAGTCAACTTTTGACAATTGTATCTCTATACAACCTTCAAGATGTTTTGCCTCACTTTTCCTTATATACCTCAATTTTATGACCGTATATATTACTCAGTGTCAAATCAAACCCATCAAACATTCATGATAACGGCCCACCTGAATGTCCCATGACTCATGGTCCACAGAAAGAGGAATCCGTCTCACGAGTATCACTATACTTAGTAGGGATCACAACTTTCGACACAAAACCACCCCACGACTCATGGTCGGTGATAAAGTATCGTAGCATCTCATGTCGTCTACTTTTGATGGAAGTCATGGATTAATAAGTCCCTACTTATTTTTATCCATTATTGATTTGATATAGAATTAATCTCATTAATTCTTTTGGGTTCCTTAGATCTCATCGATTACCATCTTTACGTGTGTTTATTTATCACATTATTCATCGCATGAATCTCAAGCATAAATAAACCTAATATACATCTAATGCATGCAAACGGTGGGATGATCATGACCTTGCCTATACGACCCATTCGAGCCAAAATGGGTTTATGCCTATGTACGTGATAAAACAAATAAATAGAACTACTTCTATTACAATTTATTTTATCTACTCGTACAAGCACAGGCCTTCGAGATTTACGACTTGTAAAATTACCCACACACGCGTGGGCCTTTCGCATCAAACGGTCTTCAACCTGATCTAATCTTTTAACGATGCAATAATTTAAAATTTTACAAATCATAACTCAAGAGACTCGCAGGTCTTTATAAATTACAATCATTCAATCATATCGAATAAAATGCAATCATTCAATCATTATGAATAAAAGGCTCATGATCATCCCTAAATTAATCATTCATCACATAAATTCAAACATATAAATTCACTAATTTAATATATTGATGTAGTAATGACTCATATTAAGTCAAAACAGCTCGAAAAAATCCACACGACTGGTCACACGACCAGTGTGGCTTGCCACACGATCCATGTGATATCACACGACCGACTCACACAACCCTTGTGAGGTCACACGACTCGTGTCATGATCCACACGACTCGTGTGAAAATGCCGTAAGCAAATTAAAATTTTCTGAACGTCACATGCCTGGTCACACGAGTCGTGTCATGTCACACGACCCGTGTCATGTCACACGACCAGTCACACGACCCGTGTGATTTCTAACACTATACTCGTGTTTAATACAAGTTTGTATTTTAGCTTTTAAATATGTTTATCTCATAAACATATACTAATCAAAATCTGATTTTAAAGATGCAAAACGTGGCTCTGATACCACTTTTGCGTTCGTTATACCGTACGAAACAGAAAATGCAGCGGAATTTAAATTTTTTTATAAGTATTTTATAAATACTTATTCCGTACATAAATATAACAAGATCACATATAAGCATCATTTAAAATCTAATAACTTTTACTAATTTTGATTTGACACGTAATTTAAGAATTACCTTTGTTCTTGAACTCTTTCAAAATGAAGATGTATGAGGAAATCAATTCCCGGTTTGGTAACGATCACTTCTTGTGATTACTCACTTTAGAAATCCAAATGTCTTCCCTCTAATCGTATCCACCTTTTGAACTTTGATTCCGACTATAGTTTCTTCGCTAGTAGAAACTACTCGGTTTTTCAAGAAGTATAGAATATATATATTATAGAGAAATTTTACAAGAACTCTTTCTTATTTTATTACTCAACTCTTTGAATGTTTTTTATCTTTGGAATAACTTAACCAAAAACTTAGCAAAATTGAACATCAAATATGTCCATATTTATACTAAACATTTTAGTATAAAATAAAAATATTAGGTAGAATATTTTCATAAAATATAAAAATTCTTCAAGAATATTTTCATAGAATATTAATTTTAAGAAGACTATTCCTACCCAATATTGTATTAATAAGATTAATTATGTGGATTGGTTAACAACTCCAAACTACCATAATTAATTTATTCTTATTAATAATTATCAATCATATTAAAAATAAATAATAAAATAATAATTCTTGAAAACATTTTTTAAAGACTTTATTATTTTAATCTATTCTTCCATTTCCTTATTTAATAATCTTATTATTATTTGTATTTGAAATTTAAAATCCAATTTTAAATTCCAACTATTACTTAGTAATTCCATTAATTACTAAATTAATATCCAAAATTCAATTAATCAATCTAATTGATTAATTTAATATATTTCTTTAATTGATATCTAATCAAATTAGATTTGTCAATTAATTCGAACTCTTTAGAAATACTATTTGAATTTTACCTTCATTCAAAAATTGGTGTGACCTTTTAGGTTTAGAATTAATACTAGTAGTGGGTTTACAACTCTTTGTAATTTGAGTTAATCTTATTAACTCTTATTCATGAATTAACTCCTTATTCAAGAACCCACATATCATGGGAACATCTAGCAAGTAGCATGAATCTAGTATTAAGTGAATAGCGAGTAAACCTATTTCGATTACAAGTCCATACATGTAAAATCCTTTCGACATCCAATTTCCCTATTAAAATCTTTGGTTATGATTTTGTCGAAACCTAAATGGATTCAATAATTATGATTCCATTTCAAGTTTTAGTAATTCGTTTATGAATCTCTATTCATCCCGCCTTGGCCAAGGACTTTGAATTACTAACTATGAAACACATGGGAAATTCACTTATTTTCATAAGTGTCGAATCCTTTGTTGGCCACTGACAAACTTCCATATATATTAATATAATACCTAAAATATCCCTTTATACGATTGTGCTAACAATCAAAAGGATACATCAAAGTAAAATATAATATGCACAAAGTTACCATCGTGCCTCAAGTCTAAGGATTAATCATGTACTATTGTAACATGAGAATTCTTATTCGACATGATAAACTATCATTAAGAATTTTCATATGGTCATGTTCAGTGAACTTGTTCTCTAACAAGCACCCACATATATGTATTTGCGTCCCACGCTAATGTTGATGGAATGCAACATTCTTATCTAATAAGCATACATAATATGTGCAAGTCTTTTCTAGATTTATTCGATATCCCATCTCGAAACATCCAACGACTTGGAACTGTATTTAAGATCACAGCTTTCAATATATGTTCCATGATCACCATCTCTATGAGCAACCATATCTTATAGCTATAAGTGATCTAGGGACTTTATCTTAAGTGCAAATATATGATAAATGCTTACTCTTGAAATAAAGTAATGCCTTATTATTTAATATAATTCCAATAGATTGTATTTACAAGTAGAATACATCCAATCCGATTGAAACGCTGGGTATACTACTCTAACAGTAGAGGACTTCCAAGGGGGTCTTGTAACTCAAGGACTTGGTTGGTAACCTGTTTAAAATGTAACAAGAGGTTGAGAAGGCATCATCCCAAAACCTTAAGGGTAAAGAGGCTTGGTTAAGTAAGGATAAACCCATTTCAGTGAGGTGTCTGTGTTTTCTTTCAGTTGTTCCATTTTGTTGTGGTGTGTGTGGGCATGAAATTCTGTGAGTGATGCCATTGGTTTGTAAAAAGGGAGTTAGAGATCTATATTCACCTCCCCAATCACTCTGAAGAATTTTTATTTTATGACCAAGTTGGGTTTCTGCCATGCTTTTGAAATGAAGAAAAATGTCATGGACTTCTGATTTGAGTTTCAGAAAATAGATCCAAGTGAATTTGGTGTATTGGTCTACAAAAATCACATAATAGATATGCCCATTTCTGGATTTAATGGGTGCAGGTCCCCATAAATCTGAATGGACTAACTCAAGGGGTGCATTATATTGTGTTTCAGAGTCAGCAAAAGATAATCTATGGATTTTTGAAACAGCACAGATGGAACATAAACCATTCATTTCATTATTATCAAAAGGCTGATTACATGATTTCAGAACTTTCTTGACAATGTAAAGATTACAATGGCCAAGCCTTTTATGCCACAAGTCTAAAGTAGACTATTTCTTAAAACTAGTAAAGAAAACAGAAGGAAAAGGTTGAAGATGGCTGCTGGTTTTTGTGTGGTAAGGAGTTGGATTTGATAGCTCAAACTGATAGAGTCCTTGATTAAGATCCCCTTGGAGTAGAACCTTTTGAGTAACTTGGTCCTTCACAAAACAATGTAATGGGTGAAACTCAAAGAACACATTGTTATCTAAGGCAAATTTGGACACACTCAAAAGATTTTTGGTTATACTAGGAACATGCAGCAAGTCTTTTAAAACAAAAACTCTATTTGAGTTGTTGACCTTAAGATGAGATTTACCTATATGAGAGATATTTTCACCAGAACCATTACCCATGTGAAGTTTGTTGCTTCCTCCATATTAACTTGCAATGCTCAAGTTTGTGAAATCATTTGTAACAGGGTTGGTTGCAACACTGTCTGGGTACCATTGATTTGCCTTAGTAGCCACCTCTGATGGAGTGAAATGCTGTGTGTGGACCATGTTAGGTGATGGGCTGTTGAAGCCTCTTGTTGAGTTTTCAGGAGTGCTGCCCATGTATCCACTATCATACCTATACCGACATCTTTATGCAGTATGTCCAGAGATACCACAAACTTTGCACTGAATTCTTGATCTTGAGGTTCTTCGTCCTCTTTCTCTATTTGGTCCTATACCTCCTCTTCCTCTGAAATTTTGGTTAAAAG
>CACSLK010012206.1:16323165-16340265 GCA_902706635.1 Striga hermonthica
TTTTTCACGGTAGCACCCCGAATCAGTTTTCGCAAAGTAAAAAGGTTTTATTTTCAAAGACTTTGCAAATTATTGCGCTACTCTGATTTTACGATAAGGAGGGGTGTTACATAGGCCAAGCCGAACTACGTTCCTTGCAAGAAGATGTACGCCCGAGCTCGGGCAGGACTGATCACCCTCCCAAGAAAGAAGGTAAACATATGAGCATAGGACGAGTCGGATTGAGTCCGGTACCTGAGTGTATGCTTTTCGAGTATGTCGTTTTCCTTTGGATGCATGTTCTTTCGTATTTCCGAGGACGAAAATATTATAAGGAGGATAGATTGTAACACCCTGTTCGATTTATAGATTCGAATTATTCTGTTTATCGAATTTTATTTATGAGATTATATTTATTGTATTGGTCATGATGTCTACTTAAATTATATATTTAAGTACTCAACATTTTATTATAAAACGTTCGTCGTTTGGCAATTTTGGCTTAATTGCGTAAATCGAATTTAACCCGTTCAAATAATAGGATTTATGTGATTATTTCCATTAAATGAAATTTCATGGTATTGATTTATTTGAGCTATTTATGTTTAATTCTCGATTAAATCCATCACATTATATTGTTTCCAAGATAATATAATGTTCCCTTCGATTATTAGGTTTTTCGGATATTTTATCGGCATTATTATTGTTATTATTGTTAATAATATTATTATTCCTATTAATTGCCTAATTATTGAATTGCTTATTATAAATAATTATTATGTGTAATATAGATATATATATATATATATAAATATATTCCATTTTTATTTTAATTATCGTGTGATCGAATCGAACCGAGAAGAGAAACCGGCCCATGTACCGATCCAAGCCGCCCGCATAAGGAATTGATGATACCATCTTTTCAATTTCAATTTTCTAATCTCTTGGCTTATTTTGCAAGAATTCTTCTCGGTCAAATGCCATATTCTATGCTTAGGAGATATTATATTTAAGACAAAAACTTTAATCCAATTAATGGAAATTGATCCCATTAAGTAGGATTCTCCTATCCCTTCACCCCATTATCACCATGCGCAGGTACTCTCCTTCTCACCCTATCTCTCTCGAAATTACAGAAAAGAAGAACCTCTCGCTTTAAATCTCTTCCCGCAACGTTTTATTATTTTCTGCTCTCGGTTCATAGCAGAGGAGAAGTAAGCTTTGTTTCTCTCGTTCTTCCCTCGCCGTCACCCACCATCTTCACCATGTTCAGTTCGGACTGCGTGCATCAACTTGAGCAGACCACCATCATTGCCATCTTCCCCATCGTGAACAGCAACTAGTCCATCATCCCCTGCGAGAGCTGCAGCCCTGGCGTGATCAGTCCCGCAGCGCCATCATCACTCTCCGTCAGGTACCGTCGAGTTCCGTCGGAGTGCCGAACGTGGCCGTCGAGTTTCGTCGGAGTGTCAAACGTAGGCGGTGAGCCCTGTTATCCAATCGCGGCCCTTAACCATCACCCTCATCCGTTTCATATCAGGCCACCATCGCAGTCCCTTGATCATTCCCACGCGACTACCGTTTGTTCTCGATAGTCACTGCACCGCCGAGAAGTACTTCACCCCGTGCGCGATCGCTTTCCAGCTATTTTTTGCCTCCGCCAGTCCCCCCGAAATCGTACATTGCTCTGTTTACCATCGCTGCATTTTCCACGGGCCATTTCTGGCGGATCCCTTTTACTTTCCCAATCGTGAGCCACCGTCGGTGTCCCGTTGTTAATCATAGTAAGGCCCGAGCAACCCTAACGACCGTCGATTGTCCCGTGTTGTTGTCCTAAAGTCTGAGCTGCAAGCAATCGACCCCCCAATGTGCACGTGCTAACTGTTTAGCCCCGGCTTGGTACCGTTTCTTAACCCCGTCCCGAGAATAGTACCCGGGATAACCCTCGACTTATTTATCTTGCTCTTACATGTGTTTAAGTGCTCGTATACGTGTTAATTTTCTGAACGTATGATATTCGAGTTATATATGCGTGTTGTATATTTGAGTGAATTGTTGTTATATAATTGCCATTGGATATCAAAGTGATTACCGTCACTTTGATAAATTATCGTACTGATGTTAATGTTGTATTTTCCTTAAAATTGATGTGGATTATTGGACTTAGGAATGTCCTTGACGCAACGGCTTTGTCCTTGTGTCGTTTCGATATGTATATTGTAAGATATGAATTTTTTAAAATCGTACTACAGCCCGTTTTTGCTAAAATCACTATAAATGAGTATTACTCCAAAAATTTTGATTTTTGGATATATGGTTAAATTTCAGTTATATTACATGTAGTTAAAATATGAGGTTTTAATATGGTCTGTAGCCTCGTCAAAACTCGAAAACCGTTTCTGGACTGTTTCTTAATAAATTCATATAAAATCGAGTTCTTGTCCGAATTGGCTAAATTTTGGATATGTTGCTCTTCTACATGACATCTCCTGGTTGTAAAAGATTCTAAGTTAAATTCGGACTGTAACCGTCTTAAATAATTTAATTCGATTTCTCGTCAGATTTTGCTTAAAATAATTATAATGGTTAGAAGCATGTTTGGGGGTTTTTCTTTGGCGTAAATGTGTATTTTTCAGTCTTATATATGCTGTAAAAATTTTATTTGAAAAGTCCAAGCCTAACTCCTTATGTTCCCATTCTTATAAATTTTGAACTAGTCCGTTTAACCGTTTTTGGGCACCGGTTGGCCTTGTTGGCAAAACCTTGACCCGTTGACCCTGTTTTCGTGTCAAATCTTCATTACCTGCTTTTATACGATTTATTAGTTGGTTGGTTTAGACTACAAGTCGTCTTGATGTTCCAACTCCACAACTTCCACGAGTTTCTTAGTCGATGTGATTCGACTAAGTATAATTCTCGTTATTTGTGTAAGAGTCGAGATAGTTGCTTATGGGACTGTCTTGACTTATGTAGGTGTCTGACGAGCAGTGTCTCAACCACCTACGACTTTCTGGTTAATTTGCTTTATCAACCGCCACCAGGTGGGTTTACTTTGAAAAATTGTTATGCCTTAAATGTTATTACTCTTTACTTGTTGGTATCCCCGTGTAAGGCCAAGGGCCATCGGGGTGGATTTACTCCTACTGGCTGGGCACTCGATGTGAGGCCAAGGGCCATTCGACATATAGCCGGCAGTAGTCTATTAATATAGGTGTACACATGTGAGTGATTATTGATTATTGATGGGAGATTGGGATAGATTAATGCTTCGTATACATGCTGAGACCGTACCTTTGATTATTGATACTGTTTATTATTGAGGTTAACATTTATTGTATAGCGGTGAGCACTATTGTTTCCTTTTGTGCTCATCCCCACCTGCTCTTCATGGATGCAGGTTAGTGTTACTGGCACGACAGAGGGAGGCGAGTGGTGGTCATATTACTGTTTATATTTCCGCTGCTTTGAACCGCTTAGTATTATTTATGAACTTCTGATTTATGTTGAGAACTGGATGATTGATATGGAGTGTACTCCCAAGTATTTATGAATTTGAGTAACCCAGTTTTGGGAGTTGATGTTAATGATAAACCCGTTTGGGAGATCCATTTATGATATGATTGGAAATTGATTTTGAAATGAGTAGCGCCTCAAGTATTTTGAAATAAATTTCAAAAAATTTAATCTAATGTTTGTCAAATAAAAGTGGGGCGTTACACCTGAGCTCATTTTGGGGATGTCATCAATCCAGCGCACTGGAAACATAGCGACCATAAATAATTTATAATAGCACATCATATAATCATTCTCGTTTACCAAAATACCTCGTATGTCATCCTAATAAAAATGGGAATCACTTGGTAAATCAAATAAACAAGAAGTGAATATATATGCCTATTTTATATTATCATACAGCTTGAGAGAACGCATCAATCACTGAAGGTCTAGATTACAACAACGATCAATGAGTCTCATAATCTTATCCTTCTGCGGTCCTGTTCAACACTTACATAAGTGCTAGTGTAATTCTTCAGTCAAAGACCAACTGAATCAAGAATACACTAGTCTTTTTCCAAGAGGGGTCTCACTGCCTGTCTAGACTGTGAACAAATTTATACTATAAGGAACTGATAGGTGATCTTTATGTTCGAAACACTTCGAACCACACTATCTCAATATAAGACATGGAGTATGATTTGCATAAATAAATAAACTGCAAACATATGTACTTTGACTGAAACATGATGGCCAGATCAAAATGGAACTGATAGAATCTGCAAAACATAGCTTTTACAGCATATCTCTAACAATCTCCCACTTATGATGTATAAGCTCATGGCTAAAACTAACCACAATTTCTTTCAATCTAATTCTCAAAGACTAGTCTACGATGTCGCTCTAACGTCTTACTCCCATTCCTTCTACATGTCTTGTAAAGACTTTTGCCGGTAGGCTCTTCGCAAAAGGATCTTGTAGGTTGTCCTCTAACTGTATCTTGGCAACAACGACTTCTCCTCATCCAACGATTTCTCGTATCAGGTGGTACTTGCGCTCTATGTGTTACTCTCTTTATGAGTCTGTGGCTCCTTCGAATTTTCTATTGCTCTGCTGTGATCACAGAACACTATAATCGCAGCGTGCAAACTCGGCACCACGTCAAGGTCGAGGAGAAAATTCCTGAGCCATACAGCTTCTCTTGCTGCCTCTGAGGCTGCTACATACTCAGCCTCCATGGTTGAGTCTGCCACGCATTTCTTCTTGACACTCCTCCACACTATGGCTCCTCCTCCTAAACTAAACACAAACCCTAAGGTTGAATTGTTTCCGTCCCGGTCTGCCTGGAAGTCAGAATCGGTGTAACCCAACGGAAGCAATTCATCTTCCTGTTAAATCAACATGTACTCCATGGATACTTGAGTATATGCTTTACCGCATAATGTTCCGGTCGTGGATTACTCTGATATCTTGCTACCATGCCCACGGCATAACAAATATCAAGTCGCATGCACAACATCGCATACATGAGGCTTCCTACTGCCGATGCATAAGGAACTGCCTCCATGTCCTCAATCTCTTGAGGTTTCTTATTGGACATCTTCTTAGATAGATGTATTCCATGCCGAAAGGGTAAATCCCCTTACTTGGAATCGTGCATGCTGAAACGCTTTACGACAGTATCTATGTATGTGGATTGGGATAAGCACGACTTTATCTTCTCTCGGTCCCGAATGACCACGATTCTGAGAACATGTCCTACTTCTCCCAAATCCTTCATATCAAACTGCTTGGATTGTAATATCCCGTTAATTTATCAGTATAAATTATGTTTTAGTTCCGATATAATAATGTTACCAATTATTGTTTTCGGAATTAATTATTTTCAGTCGAGATTACCGAAATTTATTTTCGATGTACCGTTTATGTTCGGAATAATTTTGGTAATTAAACATTATGTTTAATTAAATAATTAAACATAAGAAATGATTAATTAGCAATTAATCATTAAACTAAGCTTAAAAAGCCGTACGGGAAATGTTATGTTTCCCAACTTTTATGATCATTCCCTAAGTATTAAGGAACACTTTTCCTTCTATTTTTAAGCATGGGGTACGTGGAATTAGGAGGATCATTTGAGGAGGATTAGTCATCTTAAGACATCTTATGTAAGAGCAAATGTTAAGCTTATGGAAGGCCACGTCTCACCTTTATCAACACCCCAAAATTAGTAGCATCCTTCGGTTGGTATAAAAGAGGGTGTTGGACCGAAATTTTCCCACAATTAAGCTTATATTCCCAAATACTTAATAGAGTTCAACAGCAAGTTACCTTAGTTAGTTTGTACCGCACGCACGGCAAGCAGCACCACGCACGACGATCCGTCGCACGCTAGTTCCGCCGAGAGGCATTCATACGGCACGCATACGAAGCCAAGAAATCACGCCCATCGTTCGTTTTCAGCCGAAACTTTGGAGAGGTACTCTCATCTTTAACCCTCTTTCATGTTATAAGTGCAGTTGGTGTGAGATCGTTCAGCTCATAACTTGAAACTTCATGTATATGCCATAATAAGTTCGGTTAGGCTATTGTAGGCCACGACCGAGTAAAGTCCTTTTCTATTCGGCAACTCTCGTGCAATTCATGTTTAATTGATCAGTTTACATCATGTTATATTCAGTTACTTGAGGATGGTCGAGGTTAAATATCGTTTTAGCCCTGAATCGGCTCACAGCCGTCGGCAACGCTCGTCGCACACGCCGCGGGCGTTACCGTGTCACGTTATGTTATTTTCAGTTATGGTCAAGTTCGTCCGTGTGATTTATGTCTTGATAGCCTCAAAATTATATTTCATGTTTAACTGGTCTTGAGTTGCCGAGGAAAAAGTTGATTCGGTCGAGAGACGGCCTATAGCCGTCGGCGGCGCACAGGCGCACGCCATCGGCCATGTAAGTCATTGGACAAAAAGTCATGATTTTATGTAAATTCAATCCTTTGATGTGTTATGATTTGTCACGTTGAATTAAAAGGGAGTTGTCGGAGGGTGTAGCCGGACAGCTGATAAGGATCGGCCAAGGTCGCCCTGCCCGCACACAGCGGGTAGTGCGCGCCGGCAACCCAGCCGTGTCCGCGGGCAACATGCGTGGACAGATGTCACGCACAGTCAGCTGCAGTAGCAGCAAGTAGTGCACGATAGTGTGCAGCAGCACACGCCAGTGCGCAAGTCGCCCGCCAGTAGCCGTGGCAGTGCCCAACAGCCTGCCGAATGGCCAACGTCGCGGGAGTCGCGCGACATCCTGTCAAGTCCAATCAGCACGGCAAGTGTAGCGTGATAGCACCTGCGCAGTGCCAGTCGCAGGGCCGATCGCCCAGTACCGCCCAAAGTCGCACGGCAGCACCGTGCGACACTTGTTCATGTCTGGCGTGCTTATTCGTATGTCCGTTCACCCAGTCACTCGCTGCGGCATTCGGTAATGCCTGGCAGCGTTCAGCGATGTTTAGCGCCAACGCACATAGCGTCTGGCAGCGCCGAGGTTCAGTCATGTGCGTCCAGCAGTGGCCAAGGGGCCTAACTCACGTTTCTTGTGGCCAGGTGCACATAGCACCTCACCATGGCCCACGCCCAGTTCAGCATGCAGTCGCACCACGGCCATGGCAAGGCCGTGGGCCGAGTCAGCTGCCAGCCGACCGGTCCGAGCAGACCGGCGGTCTGGCCAGACCGGTTCAGACCGGTTAATACCGGTTCGACCCAAATAACATTATTTTAATCCCGGTTCGAATATTAAGTTTCATTTCAGTTAAATTTCCGGGATAATTTAAGTAAGTTCATGTCCGATCAGTTCATGTCAGTTCAGTTCCGGTTATTCCGGTTAAATATCATTTCAGGTTCAGTAGAGCATCTTAACAAAATTAATCAGTTAAGTTAACAGCCTGAGCATAGTCATTAGTAATTGTTTATATTATTTTCAGTTTGATCAGGCATCAGCACTACCGTTCAGTTTCAACAGTTCAGGTGGGGACTCAGACTAAGTACTACATTGATTATAATTACGGTACCATGTTTGAGGTATGTATTTCAGTTCAGTATCCGCTCGGAATGGTCGCCGGTCCATTCTGGGTTCTAGTGGCCCTAGTCTGCCCACTAGAGTGTGCACATGGTGTCCGGCATTAGTTTTTGCCGGCAGATGAGGTAACGGTCAGGGTCACGTTGCGTGACGATATCAGATTCATGTTCATGTTATTACAGGTTTCTTGTTGAGGTTATGTATATGCCGATATCATGATGTTGTTATTATTTTCAATGTTTACATTAGTATGAGTTTCCACGGAGCACAGTGCCATAGTGCTCAATTCCCATTGTTATCATGTTTTTCAGGTCAGGACGTCGGGCCGGTAGCGTGAGATGACGAAGGCTTCAGAACTTTTATGTTTTGACTGTATATATATTATAATGATTTACGTTTCCGCTGACGATGGTTTTTGATGAACTTATATTTTGACCGGACTTTTGGAAAACATTATGCTTTCAGTAACAGTATGATTTTATTAAAAATTAAGATAACGGTTTTCCCAAATTAAGTTACGTTTTAAGGTAGCACCCCGAATCAGTTTTCGCAAAGTAAAAGATTTTATTTTTAAATAACTTTGCGAAATTTTCGCACTCTGATTTTACAATAAGGTGGGGTGTTACATGGATAACCATATCTGATTACATCTTCACACTATCATCCACGTACAGCACAATAAACACCACCACGTTGCCATCACTTTTCTTGTACACATAGTGCTCATTCGGACATTGGGTAAATCCATATAATTGGACAACCTCGTCAAAATGGATGTTCCAAGACCTCGAAGCCTGCTTCAGTCCATAAATGGACCTTTTCAACTTACAGACCAGATGCTCTTGACCCTTTGCAATGAATCCTTCTAGTTGCTGCATATAGATGTCCTCGTCCAAATTCTCGCAGGAAAGCGGTCTACATCCATTTGCCAAATCTCATAATCTATATGAGCGGCTACAGTCAAGAGTATCCTGATGGATTTGAGCATTGCTACAGACAAAAAGGTTTCCTCATAATCGATCCCCTCTTTTTGAGTGTACCCGTTCGCAACAAGCCTAGATTTGAAGGTCTCGACCTTCCCATCTGCTCCTCTCTTTCTCTTATAGACCCACTTGCATCCAATGGCGTGGAAGCCACTGGGTGGCTCCACAAGATCTCAGACCTGATTAGAGTCCATAGACCCTATTTCAGATTTCATTGCCTTTTGCTAAGACTCTACGTCCCGATCTTGGAGTGCCTCATTGTATGACCATGGGTCGGATTCAAGAATGTTTGGGACGGCCTCAAAAGACTCTCCTAAACCCATGAACCGTTCGGGCTACCAGACAACCCTCCCACTACGACTAGGTACTACCTGCTCAAGTGCATCAACAGTGATACATGTTGCAGTACTTTGTGGTGTAACATCAAGTGCACTCGGTATTGAAGTACTCACTCCCTTTAAATCCTCGAGTACATGTCTACTACTGGACTTATGATCTAAGGCATAGTCTTCTTCCAAGACTAGCATTCGTGCTAACGGTTACTTTTCGGTCCTTGGGACTATAAAATAGACCACCTTTCGTTTCCATAAGATATCCCAAACACAGACTTACTTTTGTTCTCAGTTCCAACTTATCAATATCGGTTCTCAGCACGTGTGCTGGACTACCCTAAATCCTGAGATGCCTTAGACTGGGCTTATGCCCAGACCACAACTCCAATGGTATAGATGGTACTGATATAGATGGTACTCCAATGCCTTAGACTGGGCTTATACCTTATATATACTGTTGTTTCTAGGGCATATCCCCAAAATAAATCTGGTAAAGTACTATAACTCATCATTGCCCTAACCATTTCTATAAGAGTCATATTCCTCTGTTCTGCTACGCCATTCTGCTGAGGCGTGTCAGGCGCAGTCAGCTGGGATGTAATCCCATAATCCGTTAAGTAGTTCCTAAATTCATACGAGAGATATTCGCCACCACGATCTGATCGTAGTGACTTGATACTTTTTCCTAACTACTTCTCCACAACTGCCTTATATTCTAAAACCTTCTCAAAGCATTCAGACTTGCGGTGCAGAAGGAAAATGTACCCATATCTCGAGTAGTCATCGATAAACGTAACGAAGTACTCAAAACCACCTCTCTCTTGAACACTCATAGGACCACATAGATCGGAATGAAATAGCCCTAACACATCTTCGACTCTATGCCCCCTTTGAACTAAAAACCCTCTTAGTCATTTTGCCTTCCAGGCAGGACTCATAAGTTGAAAAATCCTCGACTTAAAACTACCGCACGGCCCCGTCTGCTACCAACCTTTGAATCCTTCTAAGGTTTATATGACCAAGTCTTAGATGCCAAAGATATGTTTCGTTCATTTTAGAAGGTTCCTTTCTCTTATTCAGATTAGATGATGAATTAAGTAATTGTTTCTGTTGCAGTGGAGATGACTTAGATTCTAGAATGTATAGATTGTTAACTAATGAACCAGAACATATGACCATTTTGCCAAAACGAATAACAACTTTATTATCAAAAGTAGTAGAAAAACCGTTCATAAACAACTTAGAAACTGAAATCAAATTCTTTCTAAAACTAGGAACACAAAGAAAATCTTTCAAAACTAGAAACCTGTCTAAGCCAAAATCTAAATAGACGTCTCCCACTGCAACTGCTGACGCTCTTCTAGCATCACCCAAGTAGATGGTAACTTCTCCTTCCCTAAGTCGTTTGGTCTCTTGGAACCCCTGCAATGAATTGCAGACATGATCAGTGGCTCATGTATCTACACACCAGGTTTTGGTAGATAACACCGCTAAACATATTCCAACGACTAAAGAAAAAGATGTACTTTTGTCGATCTTCTTGAGGAGAGGGCAGTCTGCCTTCAAGTGTCCTCTCTGCCGGCATCTGTGGCACTTGCCTTTCAGATTTTTCGCCTTCTGTCGAGGTTGCGCGTCATTCATGACCACCTTCCCTTTCTTGCGAACTTCTTCCTCTTCTTGCCCTTAGGAGCCTTTGAAGTGGAAGCTTCTCCCTGCTGGGCCACCATAGATTGGGTCTTCTGACGAAATAGGCCCTCTGTCGACGAAAGTTCAGAGACAAGTTCTGGAAGAGTCATCAACATCTTATTCATGTTGTAATATAACTGAAATTGCTCGAAGCTCTTCGGCAAAGACTGGAGCACTATATCGACTTGGGTTTCCCCGTCAATAAAAGCTCCAAGAACCTCCAGCTCATTCAGTTGGGCCATCATAGCAAGAACATGTTCCCTTACGGGAGTGCCCTCACGCATGGTCATGTTCATCAGAACCCTCATGGCCTCTTGTCGGGTAACTCGCGACTGATGACCAAATTAGTCCTTGAGATTGAGGAGCATTTCTGCTGCAGTTTTCATAGACTGATGTTGATGTTGAAGTACATCAGACAAAGATGCCAAGATGTAACATTTTGTCATCTCGTCAGCCTTTTTCTACCTAGCATACTCCTCTTCCTCTTGGTCTGGTGCATTGTCAGCAGGCACAGCCGGACAATTCTCAACAATAGCAAATTTGTACCCCTCAGCAGTTAACACAATATCCAAGTTCCTTTTCCAGTCAATATAATTGGGACCAACAAGTTTGTTTTCTTTGAGAATTGCGGACAACGAATTGAAAGACATTTTGAATTCCTGGGATCATGCAAACATAGTCTTTACTCAGACAAGTAGTTTTGAATTTAAACATCAAATATTGATCCCATGTTACAATATTCAAATAAATTCACCAACACCTCAAAGCACCGAATCCCCGCAGGCCACGGAGTGTGGACGTCTACGGTTCAAACATTCTCAAGAGGAGGGATAAATCCCATTAGCTTAACATACTGTCAAACAATACTTAACTGATAGTCGGTCCATCTTTTGGATAGTGCAATTAACTTGTAAAAGAATAAAAACGACATTTTCTTGGGGAATATCATAATTATTTTCACTTTAAGTGTAACCCATTAATTGGCCCTAAGGAGATTCGTCCACCTTTGGGTGACCCATACGCTTTTGAAATAGCTCACTATAACCATCCCGAAGGAGATTCGTCCTTGTGAACTGTGAAATAAAACGTCCTTTGGGCTCGAATTAAATCACTTCACTGACAAACCTATAATGGAGGCCTTGGATGTAATTTATTTCAACCCATTATACACTGAATATAATTTTTGTTTTACGGGATTTTCCTAGACATGCTCCTAATAATCCGATTTGCACATTAGCAATCACATAAGAACATGCATAATTAATAAGCAATAATAAACTAGGAATTATAATCCAACTATCATGGCCATTAATCAATCTCCAATGTTACGGAGAAAACACAATCATGTCCTTGTTGAGTGTGTCCTTCGATTCAGGTATTGGAACTCCCCTTTCGCAGTGACTCCCACTGAATTGGTCGTCTCCGAGAAAGTCGCCATTGGATCAGCACCATGGCATCCGTGTACGTGTTTATCGCCTCGCCCCGTCAAGGTTGGTCCACGCCCGCCGGATCAATAATGAATAATATAAATAACAATTACACAATTCATCCTATGACCCACGAATGAGCCGTACACAAGTTACTATGAAAACAATAAACTATGTGGTGTCCCACTGCGCGAATTACAAGCATTCACTAACCCAAAAATTCCTCGACATTTTCGAGGCTTATAAAACAACATACATTCAACATGAATTAAAATCCATACATACGGGCCACAATAGTCGGATTCGAAATCACCTGCAAAAACTTATTGCAAGTTCTAATCTACTATGTCGCTACGTGCGTACAAACATAATTCATGTAAACAGTCAAATTCCAATTTCAAATTGTGAACGAGGTTGAACTAAACCTGGGCTCTGATACCAGTTGTTGGGTTCTATGAGGAACGTCAAACAACATGCACAGTATTGAACTTATCGAAATGAATCCTAACGCAGCGGAATCTATAGTTAGGATGTGGACATTACCTTTTAAAAATTTTGCCGACTCAGAGGCGATGTAGAATACCGTTGATGTAGTTCTTCTGAACACCACAATCTAATGGGAAGGTAGATTTGGCCTTTAATTCGATTCTAATCAAAAGTTCCAACGAAGCTCGGTCGCACGGTGGTCGTGTCTCTGTGACGGGTTGCAGCGGAAAAGTTGCGGACGTCGTTCGCGGGCGCTGGTGTAACACGCGGGTCACTGGGAACGCGCATCGGGCATTGTGAGCCGGCGGGTGTGTCGCGGACATGCGCTGGCGGGACTCCTAGTCTACGCGGGCTGACGTTGGGCATCTGCGCACACGCGGGCATGCGGGTCACGTCTCCTGGGTGCGCAATGAATAGCGCGTATGTTGTTGTCGCGCGCTGGGGTCGTGCGCGATGGTCGACTGGCAGCGATGGCGGATCGCAAGCAGGCAGGCGGCACTGGGAGCTTGCTGGGCGTCGCTGGTTGTCGATGCTGGGAGTTGGCATCGGGCCTGGCTGGGCGCGACTGCGGGCGGTAGCTCGTGGTTGCAATCGGTTGGGCCTGGCTGACTTTCGGCGGCGATAGGCGGTGGCGATGATTTTCGGCGGCAGTTGACAGCGGCGGACAACGGCGATTGGCTGAGGAATATGACCGGAAATTTATGTGGGAGACTCTCGAATATATTGTACCCAAAAGTCTTCTAATGGATTACCTAAACACCTACTTCGATTAATATTGGTGGAGCGATTAATCAAATCTCCTCAACTCTCGAACGATGCTATTTCTCACGTATATGTAGGAGAAAAATCGGCCAAGACAATAACAAAGGAGAGGTTGGGACATGGTGTATTTATTGGCTCCATTAGGGACCTTAAGGAGGTGCTTAATATGGGCTTATCCCATTAGTGGCAAGGAATCCTAATTCTACTCCATCTACTAATCCAATCTAGGATGGAACTCTCCTACTACTCATCACCTTCTAAAAGACTTCCAAGTCTCCTAACCTTAGACAAGATTCTAGTAGGAATATTCCTTTCCTAATGGAATAATAAATATGGAATAAAATTAATTCCTTATTAAATGGAGTTAAATAATAAAACATCCCACTAGAGTAATATTATTTCTCTCCCCATTTAGCTCATAATTTATTAATAAATTCGAACTTCCATGATTAAATAATATTAATCTGAATTGATCTATTTACCTCCCTATGTTTAAGATATAACGTCCGTTGATTAATTAAATTACTGACAAAATAATTAATCAACTTCTTATTCATTTCCGAAATTAGTACCACTCAGATCCTTAGCCATTATGTTAGACAATCGTCTACCTGCAGGGTTTTAACATAATGTACATTCTTGAGCTTATTTTGGGGACGTCATCAATCCAGCGCACGGGAAAATAGTGACCATAAATAATTTATAATAGCACATCATATAATCATTCTCGTTTATCAAAATAGCTCGTATGTCATCCTAATAAAAATAGGAATCACTTGGTAAATCAAATAAACAAGAATTGAATATATATGTCTATTTTATATTATCTTACAGCTTAAGAGAACGCATCAATCACCGAAGGTCTAGATTACAACAATGATCAATCATAATCTTATTCTTTTGTGGTCCTATTCAACACTTATCATAAGTGCTAGTGTAATTCTTCAGTCAAAGACCAACAGAGTCAATAATACACTACAGTCTTTTTCCAAGAGAGGTCTCACTGCCTGTCTAGACTGTGAACGAATAGTTTAGTCTTATAAAGAACTGATAGGTGATCTTTCTGTTCGAAACACTTCGAACCACACTATATTAATATAAGGCATGGACTATGATTTGCATAAATAAATAAACTGCAAACATATGTACTTTGACTAAAACATGATGGCCAGATCAAAATGGAATCGATAGAATCTGCAAAACATAACTTTTATAGCATATCTCTAACAGGGCCTGCTCTGATAGCCTTGCAGTGTGTTTACCTCTGAATTCTGTCCTCCATAGCTCGGGTCGATAACTGTCGGGCACACCTCGGATCCGTGGCCCTGCACTCCGCATGCACCACAAACATTTACTGCCATCTTCTGAATCGACGAGAAACTTCTAGCATTAAGTACCCGCATCTGCTCCGTGAGCTCGGCTACCTTCTAGCATTATTACTCGATCTAACCTCATTCACTGTAGACCTCTTCCTTTTGACACTTTTTTGAGACGAGTTAGCACTCATCGTCTCGTAAATTGTGATCATCTCTTCGGCTGTTTTGGACCAGATATCCCCTCCGGCTGCATTGTCCACCATGTAAGTGTATTGTGTTAAAAAAAAAAAAGCATCACAAGGGCCAAAATACGGTTGTCGCATGTCTTGATACTGATGAATTTTCATCTCGACCTAAAGGTAGAAAGATTTAATCCTTTAAAACAAAATATATACATGTTTTTGTGAGATCTAAATGAGTACTATATGTTTCTTTTATACTTCAAGAATTTGTTGTTTTTAGTGTTATCTTTATTTTTTATTAGGTTGTCGTAATGCATTTAAGTATTCCATTTTTCATGTATTTTGTACAAATGAAAATATAAATGATGTCTTTTTGTTGTATATTTGTCATTATGTTTGCTTCACCCATAAATATAACTATAAAAATTACCCGTAATAAAAAAATTAGCGTCCATCACTTTATGAAAAATATATTAACATTTTATTGTTTTATATTGTACTTAATGTGATTTACTAGAGATATATTATTATTAGTAATCTAATATTATTGTACATAGAAAAATAAATTAGGCATTTCATTCATTTATGTGATTTATAAATAATTAGTATTTGTCATTTTTAGGTTCAATTTTCAAAGGGAATGTATGTTTCGAGATACATGAGTTGAAAAGATGTCGAATTGCATACATTGTGGTGCAATGAAATTTCAGTACGAGTGTCCAACATTTTGTTGTGATAATGGAAAAGTCAAACTTGCTCCTATTGAAGTGCATGATGAATTATATGAATTGTTCACTTCACAGACGGAAGAGGGAAAACAGTTTCGAATAAACATTCGTCTATTTAACTATATGTTTGCTTTTACATCATTAGTGGTCAAATTAGATAAAGAACTTGCATCTGCAAGACAAGGAGTCTATACTTTTCGAGCTCAGGGAGTAGTGTATCATGATCTTCCTAGCTTATTGCCTAAAGAAGATGGACCTGGATATTTCCAATTGTACTTTGTGGAAACAGAACGAGAGGCCGAGAATAGGATGGGCATATTTCGAAACTCCTCTTTATCTCAATCTACGGTTAACAAACTCATTAACGTTTTAGATGTAAACCCATATGCAGAAGTTTTTAGAAGATTGAAGAACTATCCATCAATGGATGAAGTTCGACTACATATCTCAAAGGATGCAAAAGTAGACAACTATTATGTATCTCATACATATTGCTAGAGTACTTATTTCAAATTTATTCTCTCATACACAACTATTATGTATCATATTTTGCTCTATATTGTTCACATTTATTTGATTAGGCCAATTGCAAATGCAAACCAGTGCAACATCTCTTCTTCAGATAAACACGGCGTGTGAGGAAAACAACCACATGCGTATATGGTATCCTCTAAATTCTTGATACGATATAAAAAAATATCACACTTTACTTAAAAATAAATTACGACCTACTTTTTGTATTTTTTTAGGTTACAACACATGGTAGGCCTGTGAATATACTTGAAATGTCAATGGCACGAAGAATAAAGGATTTTGATAGTATCACCTTGCAACAGATTTACAACAATCGTGTAGATATAATTGAGGTAAATTTAAAAAATATCATAAATAACCAACATATTCTTTGGTTGAGATATTTATATCCATAAAAAATGTTTCCAATTACAGGCAAAGTACTAATGTTTAAGAGGATTTGTCGACAAGGTAATGAACCAAACATTTTTATGGTATGAATCATGCAAAAAATGCTCTAACAAGAATGACGGCAACAAGATGTGTAAAAAGTGCAACGATGTCGTGGAAACAACTCCAAAGTCCAAGATAATAATAAAAAACAAAAGGTTTAGACCTTATAATTTATAAGCAAAACACAACTAATTAAAACAATTGTACTATTTGTAGATATAGGTTGGTACTAAGTTCGTAGAAGCGAACCACAGTGGCACTATCACACTTTTCGAAGATGTCGCGATGATTTCGTGGGGTGCTCTATTGCAGACTACATTAGATCTATTGAGCATGTAAATAAATTTTTCAATTTATAACTCAAATCCATCTTCAAATACTCAAATTTATAACTCAAATTCATCTTCAAATACTCCATTTTAACTCAAATTTCATTCTATATTCATTAGGGAGAAGAATCATCGATTATTATCGAGGCTTGAGCTTGCAATCAACCACCGAATTTTAATTTCTCATCCAAATAAATCATAAGTCCTACAACTCGAAAGGAGAGATGAACGTGGTTGCCGAAGCAATTGCAAGATTACAACTTATCAAACCTATCAATGATGATAACATGAAAGAAAGGTCATCAAGATTTTCCAAATCTCCAAGTCATATGCAAAAGAATCAAGAGGCGTTACAAAAAAAAAAA
>CACSLK010012206.1:16340294-16373230 GCA_902706635.1 Striga hermonthica
AAAAAAAAAAACAAGTTCAAAGAAGAAAATGCGTCGCTGACAAGATGAAAGAAGACGCCAATGATAGTGTCATTGAAATTGATGATAATGAAACAATCAACAATCTTAAAATGAAATGTGTGCAAAAAAATTCAAAAGGAACGGAAAAAAGTTCATCCTCTCTGTAACGCCCCACTTTTATTAGCCAAAAAATCAGAATAAATTTTTTGAATTTATTTCAAAACAATACTCGAGGCGCTACTCATTTTCGAAACAATATCAATACTTAACAATTTCTCAATATTCAAACAATCATCAATCCTCATATATATAAAATAAAATTTCAATATTCTCAATATCCTAGGGAAAACATTCCATATCAATAATCCAATAATAATAAAAGCAATACTCAATAATTCGGTTCATAGCGGAAGCAAAACATTTATTATGACCACCACTCGCCTCCCTCTGTCGTGCCCGCAACACTAACATGCATCCATGAAGAGCAGGTGGGGATGATCACAAGAGAAAACAATAGTGCTCACCACTATGCAGTAAATGTCAATCTCAATAATGACCAATAATCAATAATCGAAAGGTATAGTCTCAGCATGTATACGAATCATTATTATATCCCATCTCCTATCAATAATATCTACTCATGTGCACATCTCTATAAAGTTATTGAGTGTCTTCGTATCGATCGCCTCCATACAGGCCTTACATCGACGCCCACTCAGTAAGAGTATCTGTCGATCGCCTCCGTACAGGACTTACAACGACATACATATCGAAAGCCTTCGGCCACTGCCCCGGTCTTACATACGATATGGCCTCCATACAGGACTTAAGGAGATTGCCTATCATTAGGCACTGTCGAAGGACATAAAACTCAGATCGATGGGGACTACTGTACCGACGGTCGTATTAGCTCACATCGATAGGCTACCAGGTTCACATATATACATTGACCATACCGCATAAATCATTTATAACATTTAAAGTATAGTAATTTCAACTATAACCCACTTGGTATCCAGAGAAAGAAATCACAAAAAATCAGGGGAAAAAGGTAGGCCGAGAACACAGCTCGTCAAACACCTACATTACACAAAATAGTCCTATGAAAGACTATCCAACACACGAATACTTATAACTACACTCGAGCGATATCACTCAACCACATAGTTCACAATAGCATGTTTGCACAAAGAACTCGCATAGCCTCGGTATTTTCAAGATAACAGGAGTTACAAGTAATCTATTGATATATCGAAAAATGTGCATATTTTATATATCTAATAGTGTATATTTATACACTTAATTCATTGGCACATTTATATTTTTGGCTTATTTATTATTTGAATGGATTCATACACATTGATACTTTTATGCTCTATTTTCAGGATATTTGAGTATTTTCTTGGCCGACGGTAGTACCAAACGAGAATATGGGGTGCTTTGGGCCCAAGTTAAATCAGGATTTGAGGGTCCAATAAAAAAAAATGACTCACGCAAAGAGACTTTGGCTTGAGACTTGACAATTACTTCCACATGATTTAATTAGTTAATTGTGAAAGAATTATTTCCGTGCACATGATTTAATTAGTTAATTGTGAAAGAATTATTTCCGTGGAGAGCTGTGCAGAAAAGAACAAGCAGCATCACATTATTTTGGGGAAAAAGAAACACACGCAGGAAGGGGAATAATTTACGTGAAAAAAAAGTGGAGACACGTTATGAGCGGAACAAATACAGAGCATCACACAAACGAACCCAGCACGGACTAAGGAGTCATTTGCGGAGGGAAGCCGCACTCGCACACGAGGGAGATTTTATTCTCTCTTTATCTATATTTTATTTTTATTAGTATGTTAGGTGAATATTTTATCCAGTTTTAAGGGATATTTGAACCCTAACTTTGATTTGTCTATAGATTGAAGGATTTATTTTTATCGTTGGTTAATTGAGATGCCGTATTTATTTTGTTGATAAGTTGATTCATGTTATCTATTTATATTTCTTATGAATTATGGGTGTTTGATTTAGTTTGGCCAGCTAGGTTGAATATTCATAGTTTAATTGCTAGATTTAGACTTTAATCCGTAATTGTTATTGTCTCGTTTCGTTAGTAGTAAACTAGGGGTCGTGCATCTCTAGGGTAGTATAAACATAAGTTAAATGGTCCGAGCTTGTGCATCCATTGCCTAGACTGATCTATTTTCATATTAATTAATGCTGCTAGTGCATTAAACCTAGAGAGCTTATTCTATGTTGTCCACTAGTTAGGTTCAGTCGAAGAGCCTATTTCGATTAAATAATCGGTAAGAGAAAATTCGGTTAACATAGCTTATTGTTAGCTAGGGTTGGTAAATCTATAGCAATTTAAAGAAAGCGTCGAAATTGATTAACAGTAAATTTAGATTGGGTGATAACTGAACCGAAAACTGGACTTCTCTCATTTTATTTGATTTTATTATTTTTATTTTTATTAAAACCAATCCCCCTTTTACTGCTTTTCTTAGTTTTAGTTCAAATAATACAAAAATTATCACGACTTAATTCTTACTCCTCGCGGGATCGACCCTTAATCGCCGCTACTACTAGTTGGCAGAGGTTAGTCAAGGAAACTTTACAAATTTAAATTTGTCGTGTCGCGACGCGCGGTCATCTATTCAGGTGATTCCAAAACCAATGAGTAGTTAACACATATATCCACAACTTTCATGTGATCACTTAACCCAACAATAACTTTAAAACCGAGTTTAAGCATAAAACACTTAGGTCAAGAAATCTGTCAACATAACTATTTATCAAATTACAGTACTTCACTAAAATAGCAATATCTCAAGTTATAAACTCCAAATCATACAAACTCAAAACATTCAGAAACTACACTTCGAATGCTACAAGTTTTTAGAAGAGCATCTTTACAAATAATCACGTTAAGGGTATCCTTTCAGAGTATACATTCTGAGCATATACACATCCACAGTTTTTAAAAATTCTGGGCACAACCCCAACTTTAAAAAATCATATAAAATCAACTAAAACTCTAAATTGCATGATTTCAACTTCCAGTGAAAGCTTATAGTATGTATTATAAGTTTTATGATGATTGCATTTCTATATTTCTACAATAAAATCATCAAAAACAGCCCAACATCTTAATCACCAATCTGCCTGGATTTTATAAAAACTGCATGCATAATCAACTTCAAAAATTCATAATAAATTCAAATCAACTCCAAGTTCCAAAATTCTAAGTCTCTCTGAACCTTAACTCAAAATACTATAATTCTCAAGAAGAACACTTTTCAGTTTGAGCACATTAAGACACAGCAACCAGGTTAAACATCTAACCTAACATGTTGTCGGATTTTCTTAAAAAAAACTGTACGCGCTATATATTTGTAAAAATCATAACTTATTCGTTTCAAGTTGAAATTACATGATTCTAGAGCCCAGAGAAATTCCACAGATTGAACTTCATTTCATATGAAGACCACATCTTCATAGAATGACAACTTCAAGGCCATTACAGCAACACAACCGAAACAGCAAAATCGTACTTCTTAACTCAAAGCCAATGAAACTTAACACCAACGACAGCATATTAAAAACGACCCAAAAAATTAAACAAAACATAGCCATAAGATTATCACAAACAAGGCAAAAGAATCAATACACAAGTCCTCTTTCTAGTCTTGAACTTAACCACCTTTAAGCATCATACAACAAGCTCAGCATACAAATCATACGAGGCAATTCGCAAGACTCGACAAAGCATAACATGCCTCAAATCTCTTCGAATCGAAAAATACATCAATATCATATATTAGTCACACAA
The DNA here is from genome assembly GCA_902706635.1 of Striga hermonthica. Classification (NCBI taxonomy): domain Eukaryota; kingdom Viridiplantae; phylum Streptophyta; class Magnoliopsida; order Lamiales; family Orobanchaceae; genus Striga; species Striga hermonthica. The sequence continues at coordinate 16,344,124 of CACSLK010012206.1, forward strand.
GTTGTTCACAAACTTTCTGAACTTAACACTCAGAACACAACAAGGCAACAATCGAACGAAAATTAAAGAGAAAATCGAGATTACCACACTCCTCGATAAACCTCTCGTCAAAGTTCGATAAATGCCTCAAATGGATGCCGTTATTCTCGAGCGGGCCCAAAAGGTTGACGTTTCTGTTCGAGCCACCAAACAAATGCCGACGAGGGGTGCCGCTGCTCAGAAAAGAAGCCGACGGAGAATGTTGCGGCTGTCCGGGTCTGAACGAAGGCCGATGGGGGTGAAACGGGGCTACCGGTGCGCTCGGTGGGCGTCTCCAGGCGATGAACAACAAGCCTCGACTCGTGATCAGCTTGAACATAGGCTGGCCGTCGGTAGTGAATAGTGTGTCAGGCTCGGGGTGGGAGGAACACCAGTGTGCGGTAGCGGGGAAGGGCTGCAGATCGACGACAAACGAGCAGAGAGACCCGCTCTCGGATGAAGGTTCGCGGCTCCTCCTCTGTGGGTCGCCGAGAGCTCGAAATCACTAAACCGTGGTCGGGGCTCCACTACAAGAAAACACTTCAATTCCGACGAAAAATTCCGACGGCAAAAATTTCCGTTGGAAATTCCAATGATTATTCCAACAAACTTAATTTTATGTTAGAAAAAGTGTTGGATGGTTGAGGAATTCCAACGGATTTTTTCCGTTGGAATAGTTGTAGGAATTTATTTCCATAAGATTTTTCGTTGGATTTTAGCTATTCAACGGTCGTTTTTCCCACGAATTTTTATACGTAGGAATATCCGTTGGAATAGATATTCAACGGAAAATATAAAGAATTCTAATGAAAAATTTTCGTTGGAATGTAAGAGTTTTTTTTTTTAATGCTCGCAACAATTGCAGCCCAGCAGAAGCTGAGGCTTGAAGCCGCCGGAGATTGATGGTGACCGCGAATAGAGGCCCAGCAGGGCGTGGAGCTCGCGGAACTGGTGTTGTTCGGTCGCGAAGGAGACCCTCTAGTGAAAGTGGAACCCGTCGCTCGCGGTGGAGATGTCTTGGTGGGGCTGTTGTCCACTCCTCGTCGGGCTGCTTACGGGGTGCCGGCGGAAGGACTGCTCACTGGAAAACGCGACCTACTCACGTTTCCTTTTTTATTTATTCATCTCAGCATCGAGAGAGAAGCGATCAATTAATCTCGCGATGGGGAGGGATTTCTTTTACTATTACACGAGCGAGAGAGAGGTGAAAAATAGGAGATGATAGCGGCGTAAAGAGAGAGAGAGGATTAGCGTAAATAAAATATTAGCGTAAATAAAAAAACTTAAGGCTTAATTAGAAAGGAAAATTTGGGCCTTAATTAGAGAGGAAAATTTGGGCCTTAATTAAAAGGGCCAAATTTGCAAATTATTTGGGTCGGGTTTGAGCTCGGGTTTCAGGCTAGGTTACGATCGCACGGATGATAAAAATAAATAACGATAAAATATATTTATACTACACACCTTATATATTTACATATTAATAAGAAAAAAATCAATTTAAACATTTAATCATATCAATAAAATAATAAATAATATATATGTAATAATAATAATAATATTAAACAATTTAGACAATTAGGCAAAAAGGATATTTAATAATAACAATAATAATAATTATGCAATAATAAATATAATATATAATATCAAATAATTTATAAACGTACGGGGTCTTACTGTAACAGCCCAGCCAACCCGTGGTAGGATATTGTCCGCTTTGGGCACGCTCACCCCGCACGGTTTTGTCTTTGGTAGCTAGCTCACCAAAACGCGTCCTACTAGTGAAGGTATCCACAGCCACTTAGAAGGCATATTTCGTTTTTCTTCTCAACCGATGTGGGATACTACACTCCACCCCCCTTGGAGGGCCCAGTGTTCTCGCTGGCACATGGTCTGGGTACTGGCTCTGATACCAACTGTAACAGTCCAGCCAACCCGTGGTAGGATATTGTCCGCTTTGGGCATGCTCACCCGCACGGTTTTGCCTTTGGGAGCTAGCTCACCAAAACGCGTCCTACTAGTGAAGGTATCCACAGCCACTTATAAGGCATGTTTCGTTCTCCTTCTCAAACGATGTGGGATACTACACTCTCCGATCATCAACATAAAGAAAGAGAAGAATTGAAGATCATATTTACTTATCTTTATTATTTAAATTTAAGAACAATCTTTTGTTACTTTGTTTAAATTTAAAAACAATCTTTTGTTACGTGCTTTTTTACAGTAGTTTATTTACTTTACATTTTTTAAAATTTCATCTACTATCTGTTTTATCTTGGAACATTAATATTTTATCCCGATCAATTCATACTTTATATTAAAAGTGAGTTAAATAAAAATTAGTAACCTGAAACAAGCATCTCCGCATGAAAACTTAATTAGCAAAAATATATTTTCACCACATGCATCGCACGTGCACTTTACTAGTTTTTATAAGTGTTTGTTTTTTTTTCCAACGATAGAATTCTCATGAAATAAAAACGATGTACAAGCGGGATAACCCTATACCACCTCATTGAGACTGTGAGAAACACCAAAGGTGAGCTAGATAACCAACCAACTTAAAGCTAGATGCTAGGAAAAACCTAGTGCCAGCTAGCTAAAGACCAACCATCTACCAAACCAAAGGACATCAATCCAGACAACCATCATACTGCCCAAACAAAAAGCAGGAAACAGCAAACCAACTTACTACAACAAACTATAAATAGGAAAAGCAAAGGAAGAACAAAACACTATCAATAAACTAAACTAAGCAGGAACAAAGATCCTTGGGGAGACCACATTACAGAACTCTTGCCACTCAATATGTGCTCTTTTGGCTATGGTTCTGTCTGGAATAAGTTTTTGTTTGAATAGCCAAAGGTTTCTTGATCTCCATAGCCACCAAAGGATGTAAGTTGATAACTGAATTCTAGCCTCGGAGATATCAGAATTTTTTGGTAGAACACACTTGCCACCACCAAATTTTGAAACTACAGCTATCACTAGAGATGCCATCCTAGTTAAGAGGGGACATTTTCCAAACTTGCTGGGCTCTCTTGCATTCAATAGAGCATGCTCAATAGTTTCCTCCTCTTCACCACATTGCTTACAGATTGGGTCAATGGACATTCCTCTTTTCCTCAGATTTGACAAGAAGAGTACATGTAAAGCACTTCCAGATGAAGTGCTTTATTTTACCTCTTACATTTCCTGACTGTGATATCCAGATTCCTAGAGCAGCTACCCTCTGCCAGATCCAAAGTTCTGAACTTCCTCTCCATCAGGTGTGAATAAGATGCAGAAACTGAGAATGCTCTTTTGGAATCAAATTTCCACATCCATTTGTCCATGCATCCAGGCTTTAGGGAGGATATATTCATAATAGCTTTTCCATCATAAGCAGTGAAAACTTCTTGGATAAGATCCTTGTTCCACTTTCTACTATTCTCACTCAGCAAGTCACAAACATAAACCAGGTTATCCACATTATTAGTCATTTGAGGTGGTTTAAAGCCTAGTCTTGGGACCCAGCCAAAGTCTTGGATCTTTGTGTTGTTCCCATCTCTGATTTCTCTCCAAATTCCTTGCTTAAAAGTAGGCATGAAGGCCAGCCAATTGTTCCACATCCAAGAAGCAGAGGGCTTCTTTTTAGCTTCAAAAATTGAGGATGAGGGGAAATAACAAGCTTTTAGCATCTTACTCACCAGAAGATGGGGTTGGGTGGTGATTCTCCATAATTTCTTCAGGATGAGTGCTTCATTGAACAGGCTGAAGTCTCCCAATCACCATGTTGCTTAGGAATGGACAGGAGTTTCCAGCTTTTACAATGCACCCCTCTCTCTAGCTCTTTACCCTTGCTCCACCAAAAATGAACAGTCATTTTTGCAAGAACATTGCAAATGCCAACTGGGAGTTTGAAGCATGACATAATGTAGACTGGGAGAGAGTTAAGAACTGCTCTTATGAGAGTATCCTTGCCAGCAGTAGAGAGGTATTTGTTTTTCCAATTTATCAGCCTGCCTCTGACAGTTTGTAGGACATAGTCAAATTCCTCTTTTTTGCTTCTACCAATACCTAGGGAGAGACCTAGGTATCTGGTGGATGAGTGAGGAGTGATGTAACACCCCAGACCAAAATTATATTAGTAGCTCGACTTATTTATCGAAATTAGTAATATTTTAATTATGCAGAGAATTATTAATATTAATTGCATAATTTATTTATTTTCAAGCCCAAGTAGTATTTTAAAAATCGAGCCTAGTAGCAATTATATATCCGAGCCCAAGTCGTTAAAAATCGAGCCCAATCTATTAGGCCCGATACTAAGCCCAACAAGAGCAAAACCCTAAGCTCCCCACCCTCCTATAAATATCATGTCTTCTTGTCCCCCAACAATCCAACACAAAACCCTAGCCCCCCAAGAGCACTATTCATTGTCTTCTACATTCAATATTAGATCCAAGCAAAGAACACCTTCATTTTCAAAGATCTAGTCCAAAAATCCACACCATTTTTCAAGATTTAGCATTTAATCCCCAAGATCCACCATGGCTTGACCAATTATCCGGCGACCAGCTCCGGCGTCAAGCTTTCCGCCGTCGTTGTCATCTTCCCCGAGCTCATCCCGTCACCACCGTCTCCGGCGACAGCAAGCTCGCGACCAGATCCTCGCCTCGGGCCTGCGACCCGCTCAGCCCGCAGCTCGAGCCAAACACAGCCGCAGCTCAAGACCCGACCAAACCCGCAGCTCTCCAGCCCCGTTTTTCCGGCGAGTTCGCGACCTTCCCGGCGAGCTCGAGACCACGTCCAGGCAAGCCGTACACGTCGTCATCTTCCCCAGCTCGCGTCTTCACGGCGAGCCTCCACGCCGTCTCAGCTCCGACCCGCGACTAAGCAGTCCAGACCCAACGAGCCACCAGCATCCCAGCACCATCCTTAGCTCAGACCCGAACCAGCAGCTCCACCACACCTCACGCGACCCAAACAGCAACCCGCGACCCGAACAGCAGCCCAGCAGCCCGTGACCGGCAGTTTCAGCCCCGAACCGACCACCTAACCTCGGGTCTGACCCGAACAGTAGCCCAGCTCCTCAGATCCGCGACTCTCGGCCCAAAAACCGAGCCCATAGCCTAGACCCGAGTACACCCGAGCACAACCGGGTCGTTCCCTAGCCGTTTTAATTTTTTCGACTTCCGGTTTGATCCTTTCGAGAGGTATATCGGCTTAAACCTTACTCCATGAGCTTAATCGAATATTTAGATGAATGTTAAAAATTTACGGGAGGCGATTTCGAGCATTATAAGATTTATGGTGAATTTATCGGCTTAAATGACATTAAATTCCGTAAATATTGGTTGCTGCCCGGAAAAAATGCAAAACTAGCGTGATAAAATTCGTATAGCTGACTTGAGCCTAGGTTTTAATTTCGTAATTTTTGGTGCTCGTTTAGTATGTTAACTGGATTTTTGAATATGTAGCTGAAATGCCCGATTTTTGATAAATGTGATAAAGACCTCGAAATTCGATGCAACTTTCACGAAAAATCTTATAAATGCTGAGTATGACGTGGTTTAAATTTCATAATTTTTAGAGGTTGTTTGGCATGCCTACAAATTCGAGACTTTAGCTGTTTTGGTGAAAACCCTAGAATTTATCCGGTTGAGATTTAGCTAAAATCACTAGAAATCACGTTGAACTTAAAGTTTGAGTTTTGACTTGAACCGAGATAGATAGCCGGTTGAGTAGAGAACCCTAGTTTGGCCTTTTTCGGTCAGTCCGGATGAACTCTAGATCCGAGTAGAAAAGTTGTGCGTCGGCTGATGTCGTGTCCGTGCGTATGTACCCGGACCACGATTAAGTCGAGTTGTACCCAGTCAGATAAATAAGATCAGATAAGTTAGATCATATAAATCAGACAAGCAGACCAGACTTAGAAATATTTCAGAGAACTCTAGAACGCCTCAAGTCAACAAATCTTTTCAGAATAGCTCAAAGCATCTAAATCCAGATTAAATGATATTTTAATCGAGCGAGAGAACCGAGTAAGATCTATTAATAATAAGAATCAAGTTTTTATTTGAGCTTAGTACTTAGTACATTTTGCTCAAATATTTATGTAGCTTAAGGAGAGTCGAGCCTCCGACAGCTACCAGTCAGTCAGCACTTGCCTAGCAGTAGCAGTTTATCAGGTGGGGGTCACGTACTGGTTATACATCATCTTTAATTTCCGTACCATGTCCGAGGTATGTATGAGAAATAGTTAGATCATCATGAGGGAGGCCGTGGCGGGCCTTAATGATCCCCCGTGATTCTGAGGGAGGCCTTAATTGGCCTTAATGATCCCCCGGAGTGTGCACATGATTGGCTTTTAAGCCCAGGGTCTTTATGACCACCAGATGCCCTAGTTACAGTTTCAGTTCAGATCAGTTCTTATATACTTAAAGTCATGATATTGTTATTAACGATGCTATATAATTAAGTATTGGTCTTTGCGGAGCATAGTGGTTTTGCTCACGCCCCCATTATGTTTTTCAGGTGACGGAGCGGCGCGTGGCGTGTGAGATTTCAGTGGTGGTCGTGGTCACTAGTAGTCTTTTTGTAACGCATTTACATGTTATTTATTGAACATGTATTATTAATATTATGCGTAGACATATTATGTTTCAGCCTCCGCACATTTCAGACTTAGTAAGTATTATGAGATATTCAGACTTATGCATGTATAATGCCTTTATCTCCGTGGTACCTTCATATAACGGATTTGATTAGGTTGCATGTATTTATTTACGTCTGCATGAGAAAGAGTTTAAGTTAGTAGCATCCCGCGAGTTAGTATGAGTATTTTCGAAAATAAAGTTTAAGAGTTTTTCGAAAATAAAAAGCAAAAATTTTACTCTGATTTTATAAATTCTAGAATAATTAGGCGGGGTGTTACAGTTGGTATCAGAGCCACCTTGTGGTTCTGTATACTTAAAAAGTTTAGAAAAGCATGACCACGCCACGCTCACGCCGCGCCGACTCCGAGGTAAGTCACCTAAGTTTTTAAATTTCTGCAAGTGCATGAGAATATAGTAAGAGACCTTAGGGGCCATCTATCCTCCGACTAGAAAGAGAACTCTAGACAGAATTCTAGAAAGTTTATCTAAGTCCAACTCTAGACTATATCAGAGTTCGAGCTAGAATCAGTAGAGTTAAGCAGAACTGGAACTCTAGCCAAGCTAGGTGTTTTCGGTAAATTACTTAAATTCGTCAAGTAGTGTAGATATTTATTAATTGGCTATACTAATCAAGTTGTTATTTGGCTATTCAGAATGCCGCCCCGTAGAGCCCCACCCGCAGAGCGGGATCAGTCAGTAGTCGCAGCCCAGTTCCGGACTTACACCCCTCCGGTCTTCACTGGAGAGGAGGGCCCGTTGGCCGTAGGAGACTGGATCCGCAAGATGGATCGTATTTTCCGGATGATGGGCATATCCGACCAGCACATGGTCACTTGTGCCGAGTTTCAGATAGAGGGTGCGGTCGGAGACTGGTGGGACGACTACTGGCGTCTCAGGACAGCTGATGAGCGAGACGAGCTGACTTGGGATCAGCTTAAGGGGATTTCGGAGGCCAAGTACTACCCTCGCCACTTTCGCGAGAGGATGGAGCGAGAGTTCTATGACTTGCTTCAGGGAGACCACTCGGTTGAGGAGTACGAGCGGGAGTTCGCTCGTAAGAGCGCCTTTGCACGCCATCTTGTGGACACCGACGACAAGAAGGCCTCCCGTTTCCGCAATGGCCTGACCAGAGACCTTCGAGTGCTCGTAGCCAGCCATGGCTATTTGACATATGCTGAGACCGTTGAGCGGGCTCAGAAGATTGAGGCATCCCAACTGCTATACACTCCTGCAGAGCCACTAGCTCAAGTGGCACCACTAGCCAGACAGCCAGCTGCCGTCCAGCCAGCCCTGCCAGCGCCACCTCAGCAGGCGCAGCACCGAAACAAGAGGAAGTGGAGAGGTCGCGACGATAGGAGGAACCGTCGACCAGGAGCCCCAGCTCAGGCAGCACCACCGGTCCCGCAGCCCCCAGCTATTTGCGCTACTTGTCAGCGCGCCCACCGGGGAGAGTGCCTAGCTGGGCCGGACATTTGCTATCGTTGCCGCAGGCCCGGTCATAGGATCGCAGACTGCCCAGATCGCCCACAGCCTCAGCAGGGCCAGAGACCGCCAGCTTATAGACAGCCAGCACCGAGACAGCCAGCTCAGCACCCACCTAGAGGTGCACCTGCCCGCATTTACGCACTTGACCAGGAGCAGGCCGCCGAGCAGCCAGGTACCATGTCTGGCATGCTCTCTTTACTCGATGTACCTGTCTTCGCTTTGTTCGATACCGGGGCGACACCTTCGTTCGTCTCGGCCAAGTGTCTAGAGGCCATAGGGGTCCAGGGTGTGAGTGACGTCGACCCCCTCGAGATCAGCCTAGCTTCGGGGAGGAAGATAGTCACGAGTTCCCTGGCCAAGAACCTTAGCATGTGTATTGGAGGCAGAACTCTAGAGGTAGATGCATTCGTGATCGAGATGAGGGACTTTGACCTTATTCTCGGCATTGATTGGTTGGAGAGATATCACGCAGACATCCGATGCCGTGACAGAGAGGTGACGTTGCACTTAGCCGATGGAGACCACATCACATTCTTCGGGACGAGGACGAGGACTTTACCGCGTATCATTTCCATGGCGAAGGCGACTAAGTGCCTATAGAGGGAGGATTGTCAGGGCTATCTAGTCACTATACTCGGGGAACCTTCGGAGGAGCGCATGCCCGGAGATGTACCCATAGTGAGAGATTTTGTGGACGTCTTTCCGGATCAGCTACCGGGAGGACCACCTAGCCGTCAGGTGGAGTTCACGATCGACTTGTTGCCTGGAGCTGGGCCAGTATCGAAAGCGCCGTATCGTATGGCGCCGAAAGAGCTTCAGGAGTTGAAGGCTCAGATTCAGGAGTTGTTGGGTCGCGGCTTCATCCGGCCGAGCGTTTCACCTTGGGGAGCACCTGTCCTCTTTGTGAAGAAGAAGGACGGGACACTGCGCATGTGCATCGACTACCGGGACTTGAACCGGTTGACGGTGAAGAACAAGTATCCACTCCCCAGGATAGAGGACTTATTCGACCAGCTGAGAGGTGCCCGTGTGTTTTCCCGGATAGATCTTCGTTCGGGTTACCATCAACTGAGGATTCGGGAGTCTGACGTGGCGAAGACCGCGTTTCGTACCCGATACGGTCACTATGAGTTTGTCGTGATGCCGTTCGGCTTGACCAATGCGTCGGCGGTATTCATGGATCTCATGAACCGTGTCTTCCACCCATTCTTGGACCAGTTTGTCATCGTCTTCATAGATGACATTTTGGTCTACTCGAGGAGCACAGCCCAGCACGAGGAGCATTTGAGGATCGTGTTGGAGACTCTTAGGCGGGAGAGACTGTACGCCAAGTTCTCGAAGTGCGAGTTTTGGCTCGATCGAGTGGCGTTCCTCGGTCACATCATTACGGCCGAGGGCATTGAGGTCGATCCCAGGAAGATCGAGGCAGTGAGGAACTGGTCAGCACCGAGGTCTGTTACCGAGATACGGAGTTTTCTCGGGTTAACAGGCTACTACTGGAGGTTCATTGAGGGGTTTTTGAAGATAGCCCTACCCTTGACACGCTTGACGAGGAAAGGGACTAAGTTCGATTGGAGTAGCCGTTGTGAGTCAAGCTTTCAGGAGCTCAAGAGGAGGTTGACTACGGCACCCGTGCTGACTATCCCTACACAGAGTTTCACTATCTATAGTGATGCTTCGAAGAAGGGACTTGGGTGCGTGCTGATGCAGGAGGGCAAGGTTGTCGCTTACGCTTCGCGACAGCTGAAGCTCCACGAGGAGAACTACCCGACTCATGACATTGAGTTGGCGGCCGTAGTCCACGCACTCAAGATTTGGAGGCACTATTTGTATGGTAGTCGGTGCGAGATCTACACCGATCACAAGAGTCTGCAGTACATCTTCACGCAGAAGGAGCTCAACATGCGCCAGAGGCGATGGTTGGAGCTAGTGAAGGATTATGATTGCACCATCCAGTATCATCCGGGGAAGGCGAACGTGGTAGCTGATGCCCTTAGCCGAAAGGCGAGGGGCGAGTTGACTTGCATGATCACCCAGCAGAGTCAGCTCCTTCGAGAGTTCGCTCGGATGCAGTTAGACGTCGTCGAGTCACTTCCTACGATGCCTGTCGTAGGAGGTGTTCGGTCGATGAGAGTGTGGCCCATGCTCCGAGATCGAGTTCGGAGAGATCAATCCGTTGATGAGTTCGTCCGTTCCATGAGGGCGAAGGTTGTTGCCGAGGGCGTAGAGGGGTTTTACCGAGGCGCGGATGGTGCCTTGGAGTATAAGGGAAGGCTCGTTGTGCCGAATGTCGAGGCCCTGAGGAAGGAGATCTTGACCGAGGCTCACAGTGCACCCTATTTGGCGCACCCCGGCAGCACCAAGATGTACCACGACCTGAAAGGGTCGTTTTGGTGGAGGGGCATGAAGAGAGATGTTGCTGAGTTTGTGAAGAAGTGCTTGGTTTGCCAGCAGGTGAAAGCCGAGCACAAGTTTCCACCGGGTTTAGTGCAGCCCTTGGAGATCCCACTGTGGAAGTGGGAAGAGCTTACCATGGATTTCGTTACGGGACTACCCAAATCGAGGGAGCAGCATGATGCGGTTTGGGTAGTTGTGGACCGATTGACGAAGACGGCTCGTTTCTTGCCAGTGCGGATGACGATGTCCATGGACCAGCTCGCGACGATCTATATCCGCGGGGTAGTGCGACTTCATGGAGTCGCCAAGGTCATCGTGTCAGATCGAGATCCCCGTTTTACCAGTCAGTTCTGGAAGATCCTAAGCGAGGCCGTGGGGACGCAGTTGAGGTTCAGTACCGCTTTCCACCCGCAGACCGACGGGCAGTCGGAGCGGACCATCCAGACACTCGAGGACATGCTTCGAGCATGTGTTCTGGACCGTGGTAGTTCATGGGAGGAGTTGTTGCCGTTGATTGAGTTCGCGTACAACAACAGTTATCAGGCGTCGATCAGGATGGCACCGTACGAGGCGTTGTACGGTCGCAAGTGCCGATCACCCCTTTATTGGGATGAGGTCGGCGAACGGCAGGTTCTCGGTCCGAAGCTGATCGAGGACACGGTGGAGAAGGTCGCCTTGATCCGTGAGCGGATGAAGGTGGCACAGGATCGACAGAAGCGTTACGCTAACCAGCGTAGACGAGATATCCAGTTCGAGAAGGGAGATAAGGCATTCCTGAAGATCACGCCTTTGAGAGGCGTGGTCCGCTTCGGGAAGAGGGGGAAGCTGCAGCCCCGTTTCTTAGGCTCATTCGAGATCCTTGAGCGAGTGGATGAGGCCGCATACCGGTTGGCGTTGCCACTCGAGCTTTCGGGTGTGCACAACGTCTTCCACGTTTCGATGCTGAAGGATTACGTGTATGACCCAGCGCACGTGTTGAGTTACAGTGAGCTTGACGTCGGGCAGGACCTGACGTACGAGGTGCAGCCGATTGCTATTCTGGACCGAAAGGTTCAGCAGCTGAGGAGCAGAGATGTAGCACTCGTTCGAGTCCAGTGGACTCGCCACGGCGAGGCCGAGGCCACGTGGGAGCAAGAGGAGGAGATTCGAGCTCGCTATCCAGATTTCCAGTTCTGATTAGTAGTATCGTATTATGTATTTTCAGTTTCTAGTTTTAGTCGAGTTGGCCTTATGTTTAGTTTTGTTATTTCCGGGGACGGAAATGTTTTAAGGAGGATAGATTGTAACACCCCAGACCAAAATTATATTAGTAGCTCGACTTATTTATCGAAATTAGTAATATTTTAATTATGCAGAGAATTATTAATATTAATTGCATAATTTATTTATTTTCATGCCCAAGTAGTATTTTAAAAATCGAGCCTAGTAGCAATTATATATCCGAGCCCAAGTCGTTAAAAATCGAGCCCAATCTATTAGGCCCGATACTAAGCCCAATAAGAGCAAAACCCTAAGCTCCCCACCCTCCTATAAATATCATGTCTCCTTGTCCCCCAACAATCCAACACAAAACCCTAGCCCCCCAAGAGCACTATTCATTGTCTTCTACATTCAATATTAGATCCAAGCAAAGAACACCTTCATTTTCAAAGATCTAGTCCAAAAATCCACACCATTTTTCAAGATTTAGCATTTAATCCCCAAGATCCACCATGGCTTGACCAATTATCCGGCGACCAACTCCGGCGTCAAGCTTTCCGCCGTCGTTGTCATCTTCCCCGAGCTCATCCCGTCACCACCATCTCCGGCGACAGCAAGCTCGCGACCAGATCCTCGCCTCGGGCCTGCGACCCGCTCAGCCCGCAGCTCGAGCCAAACACAGCCGCAGCTCAAGACCCGACCAAACCCGCAGCTCTCCAGCCCCGTTTTTCCGGCGAGTTCGCGACCTTCCCGGCGAGCTCGAGACCACGTCCAGGCAAGCCGTACACATCGTCATCTTCCCCAGCTCGCGTCTTCACGGCGAGCCTCCACGCCGTCTCAGCTCCGACCCGCGACTGAGCAGTCCAGACCCGACGAGCCACCAGCATCCCAGCACCCTCCTTAGCTCAGACCCGAACCAGCAGCTCCACCACACCTCACGCGACCCGAACAGCAGCCCGCGACCCGAACAGCAGCCCAGCAGCCCGTGACCGGCAGTTTCAGCCCCGAACCGACCACCTAACCTCGGGTCTGACCCGAACAGCAGCCCAGCTCCTCAGATCCGCGACTCTCGGCCCAAAAACCGAGCCCATAGCCTAGATCCGAGTACACCCGAGCACAACCGGGTCGTTCCCTAGCCGTTTTAATTTTTCCGACTTCCAGTTTGATCCTTTCGAGAGGTATATCGGCTTAAACCTTACTCCATGAGCTTAATCGAATATTTAGAGGAATGTTAAAAATTTACGGGAGGCGATTTCGAGCATTATAAGATTTATGGTGAATTTATCGGCTTAAATGACATTAAATTCCGTAAATATTGGTTGCTGCCCGAAAAAAATGCAAAACTAGCGTGATAAAATTCATATAGCTGACTTGAGGCCTAGGTTTTAATTTCGTAATTTTTGGTGTTCGTTTAGTATGTTAACTGCATTTTTTAATATGTAGCTGAAATGCCCGATTTTTGATAAATATGATAAAGACCTCGAAATTCGATGCAACTTTCACGAAAAATCTTATAAATGCTGAGTATGACGTGGTTTAAATTTCATAATTTTTAGAGGTTGTTTGGCATGCCTACAAATTCGAGACTTTAGCTGCTTTGGTGAAAACCCTAGAATTTATCCGGTTGAGATTTAGCTAAAATCACTAGAAATCACGTTGAACTTAAAGTTTGAGTTTTGACTTGAACCGAGATAGATAGCCGATTGAGTAGAGAACCCTAGTTTGGCCTTTTTCGGTCAGTCCGGATGAACTCTAGATCTAAGAAGAAAAGTTGTGCGTCGGCTGATGTCGTGTCCGTGCGTATGTACCCGGACCACGATTAAGTCGAGTTGTACCCAGTCAGATAAATAAGATCAGATCAGTCAGATAAGTTAGATCAGATAAATCAGACAAGCAGACCAGACTTAGAAATATTTCAGAGAACTCTAGAACACCTCAAGTCAACAAATCTTTTCAGAATGGCTCAAAGCATCTAAATCCAGATTAAATGATATTTTAATCGAGCGAGAGAACCGAGTAAGATCTATTAATAATAAGAATCAAGTTTTTATTTGAGCTTAGTACTTAGTACATTTTGCTCAAATATTTATGTAGCTTAAGGAGAGTCGAGCCTCCGACAGCTACCAGTCAGTCAGCACTTGCCTAGCAGTAGCAGTTTATCAGGTGGGGGTCACGTACTGGTTATACATCATCTTTAATTTTCGTACCATGTCCGAGGTATGTATGAGAAATAGTTAGATCATCATGAGGGAGGCCGTGGCGGGCCTTAATGATCCCCCGTGATTCTGAGGGAGGCCTTAATTGGCCTTAATGATCCCCCGGAGTGTGCACATGATTGGCTTTTAAGCCCAGGGTCTTTATGACCACCAGATGCCCTAGTTACAATTTCAGTTCAGATCAGTTCTTATATACTTAAAGTCATGATATTGTTATTAACGATGCTATATAATTAAGTACTGGTCTTTGCGGAGCATAGTGGTTTTGCTCACGCCCCCATTATGTTTTTCAGGTGACGGAGCGGCGCGTGGCGCGTGAGATTTCAGTGGTGGTCGTGGTCACTAGTAGTCTTTTTGTAACGCATTTACATGTTATTTATTGAACATGTATTATTAATATTATGCGTAGACATATTATATGTCAGCTTCCGCACATTTCAGACTTAGTAAGTATTATGAGATATTCAGACTTATGCATGTATAATGCCTTTATCTCCGTGGTACCTTCATATAACGGATTTGATTAGGTTGCATGTATTTATTTACGTCTGCATGAGAAAGAGGTTAAGTTAGTAGCATCCCGCGAGTTAGTATGAGTATTTTCGAAAATAAAGTTTAAGAGTTTTTCGAAAATAAAAAGCAAAAATTTTACTCTGATTTTATAAATTCTAGAATAATTAGGCGGGGTGTTACAAGTGATCCCTTCAAGAATGTGACAAATGCTGGCTTTAGTGAGAGAGGAGGTGTTTCTACTGTAGAAAACTGAGGATTTTGCCATGTTGAATTTCTGACCCGAGAAGAGTTGGTATTTTTTTAGGATTTTCTTCAACTTATGTGCTTGACTAACATCAGCTTTGCAAATGACCAAGGAACCGACATCAAAGATGAGATGAGACAGAGTAGGGCTTCTTCTAGCAATTCTAACTCCTCTAAATGATCCATCTGATAGAGCTGAGTTGAATAGAGCAGAAAAAGCCTCAGAGACAATAAGGAACAGGTATGGAGACAGGGGATCTCCCTATCTCAGCCCCCTGGTTAGCTTGATGTAACCCACTGATTCCCTATTGACCATAAAGGAGAAGGAATGGGATGTAATGTAGGCAAATATCCATTTTATGAAAGTTGTATCAAATCTCATCTTAGCCATGATATCTCTAATGCAGCTCCATTCAACTCTATCAAAGGCCTTGAGCATATCCAATTTTAGAGCCATGAAGCAATGGGGACCTGATCTGTGCCTGTTTAGGTAGTGATAGGCTTTCCTGAGCAATGATTATGTTATCAAGGATGTTTCTGCCAGGTAAAAAAGGCCCCTTGAGAAAGGCTGATGCAGCAATTGAGACATTCCTTCAGCCTTGCAGCCAAAATTTTGGAGATGACCTTGTATACAACTCCACGGAGACTGATTGGCCTGAATTAAGAGGTAGGGTTGTTGCACTTTGGAATCAGGGTAACCAAAATGTGGTTCCAATATTTTATGATTTTTCCTGAGGAGAAGAAGCTGAGAACAGCATCACAGAAATCCACTTTGAGTGTAGGCCAAAAGTGCTGGAAGAAAAGAGGGGTCATTCTATCCTCTCCAGGAGCTTTGAAAGGACTAATTTGGAAGAGCGCTCTCTGAATATCCTCTTCAGAGATTGGGCTGGTGAGAGTCTCATTCATGTCATCTGAAATTGTTCTGGGAATGAGATTAGTGATTTCTGAGGAACCTTGGGAGCCTTCAGAGGTAAATAGTTGTTGGTAATAAGAAGAGATTTCTTTGGCAGTCTTCCTGGGATTCACAAGGTCTGTTTTGGGCATCAATAAGTCTAGAGATTGCATTCCTTTTTCTTCTATGCATTGTATATGCATGGAAAAAGCTGGAGTTTTGATCTCCTTCCTTGTGCCAGAGAACTCTTGATTTTTGTTGCCAGTAAATTTCTTCTGAGAAATTTGAGCCTGCTCCAATTCGTTTTTTATAGCTTCCCAAGCATCTCAGTTTTTGCCTTCTCCAAGAAGTCTTATTTCTTCTAGCTTCAGAGTGAGATGCTGAACTCTCTCCTTATGCTCTGCTCTGAATAATTTACTCCATTTAGAGAGGGCCAAGAGCTAGGGAGTGCCTAGTTGGGAAATGGACCAAGCCTTGATAACCACATCTTTGCAATCTTCTCTGCTAAGCCACCTCGTATCAAAAATAAATCTTCTTGGCCTCTTCTGGGAGTGAGCTTTGTCATCAAGAATAAGAACTCCATGGTCGGAGGCACTTCTGTACTGATTAGAAATATGAGCTTGTGGATATTTAACTGAGCCATTGTAATGAGCCAAAGCCTTTGTCCAGCTTCTCCTCCACATAGCCTTCTTGTGATCTGTTGTTGCCCCAAGTGTAGTGGTATCCAGTCATGGGAATCTCGTCCATTCCCATAGAAGATATAAAAATTTTGAAAGCAAGGTAGCTGGACTCTGGTCTTCTAATGCCTTCCCTTTTGTCTTCCTTGTTGAGAATATCATTCCAATCCCCCAGGATTGACCATACATCACCCCATTCCTCTTTGTCTTCCAGTTGGCTCCATTGACATATTTTGGTGGCCTTGTCAGCGTTCATATAAACAAAAGTGATCCAACATATAACATCACAATTGGCCAAGAAGTATTGAACTTGAATATAAAAATCAGAATCAATAAATCTTCAAAATCTGGACATCAAAGTCCCACATCAGCAAAAGACCCCCTTTGGATCCAAGGGGATCCACAAACCTAACTCTATTATCAAAACCAAGCTTCCTACAGACGTCCAAAGAAAAATCTTTTTGTTTTTTAACTTTAGAAAGAAAAACAAAGTTTGGGTGGTGAGATTGAATAACCTCTCTTATTTGGGAAACTGTAGAGGGTCCACCCAAACCAGTTCCACACCATAGTCTTCATTGGGGGGTTGGGGCTATTTGTAGCTGGCTTCCTCCACCTTGGACTCAGTGAGCTTTAGCTTTTTGTTATCTTTGGTTGCTGAGATGTTGTCTTTGCTTTCTGGTGGGGTGTTTCCCTCCACGGTTCTTTTGTCTCTTAGTTGATGCATCTCCCATCACTCCCTTTGTTTTCCTTGCCAGTCTGCCTTCTTTGGATGCAGCTCTTCTTCATGTTTTCCCAGTGGCTGGTTTGTTGGTTAGAGCTTTAGGAACTTGGCTCTTTCCATTTTCAGGGGGTTGCTAGTTTCCATGGTCATAATAATGTTGTCTGGATATGGTTGAGTGCATGAGTTACTCTCAGGAATGTGTTCAAGACAGCTACTATTTCTTTACCTTTTGATTTTGGGGTAGAGAGGTGAAAAGATGATGATGATTCCTCGGCTCCTTGAGGGGTGTTGTCTCTGGCGTTGCTTATATTCATGCCTGGGGAAGAGATTGGGTTGGTGTCTTGGTGTTGTGGAGAGTGAAATTGTCTGCCTTCAGTGGAGGTTCCTTGAGAATTTAGACCATCTTCTGTCGGTTGAGATTGGTTGATGTTTGATGGGGAGGTGGATATGATGGTACCTTCAAGGGCCTTCATTCATTCACCATATTTACCCTCTTGAGTAGCATTGTTAGCCATGTCTTCAGCTTTTTATGACAATTTCTATCAGTATGTCCCAATTTCCCGCAGTAGTAGCAAAAGCTAACTAGTTTTTCATACTGAAATTGGATCGTGACCACTTGCTCCCCCAATCTGATTTTTATCCACCTTGGAAGAGGTTCTTTGAGATCGATGCCAACTTGAATGCGTATAATTCTCCCTCCTTGCCCTTCTGCCTTGGCTAAGTTAACCTATTTCACACTTTTAAACACTCTTCCCAATTCCAGCCCTACATCTGTGCTAATCCAATGAACTGGGATTCCTTGTGCTTGAAACCAGAGTGTAATCTCATCAAGGATAGGATGGGAGGGCGATATACCTTCCGTCCATTCTCGGAGAATCAGATGTTGGTTTTCCAAAAATTCAGCTTTTTCCTTCTACAACTTTGAAATAGGAATTGGAAATAGTTGTGTCCCAGCTCCCTAACTTCCATGGTGTTGCCTACTTTCCAAAGATAGCTCATCGTGCGTTTGATGCCCACCCAGTTAGCCTTTCGTTCTCCGATAATCTTACCAAATAAACTTCTTTGGTATTCCTCCAAGCTGAATTTCACATCAGTTGTTTTGATGTCTACCACTGCATCTTCAATTTCGGAAATCGAGAATTTACCCAGACGTTGCCCTAATTCATCTTCCATAATAGTAAAGGGGTCAATGGAACCTCGAGAAGCGGCGATCTAAAAAACCTCCCAACTAGGAGAAGCGAAAACTCCGAAGAGAAGGTACTCTCAATCAACGACAGAAGAACTCGCCGAGGAGAAAAACTCTCAAGCAAGGAGAGAACAAGTAGTGTCTGTTGTTTCGACATTTTGTGTTCCAATTTAAGCCATGGATTGTTAGATTTTGATTCGTGAGTAATTTTTTGTGCTATCGGTGTCCTGTTGGTCTTTCCAAGGTGAAAGTTCTTATTTATTTACCCTATAGTTTGTTTTTTATTTCAATTTAGTACTATTTTGGTGTCTAACAAATCTAAGCTCAAATTTATGTATTTTTTTTATCTTTGCTCTGGACAACTGTGGAACTACTGAAGCACAAACAAGTCGACGGGATGATAGGGCCACAAAAATCAGCTCATTAAACCTTTTTTATCTGAATATTGAACGAAATAGAAACTGTTCTTCTTGTGTCCTATCTGAAAATTACAGTGCCCACTCGTACGCTATCCGCAACGATTTGCATTTATTCATCTCTGAAGATTATCAGATATTTGGAGTGCCCAGAAACATCCAGAGTACATACTCATCAATGATGAACTACAAGATGAGCCCAGTTGATTACACCAACTCAAGAGAAGCAAACAATGCAATGAAAAACAGTTGCAATAGTATTATTTGGAATGCAACAAACACACCAATAGCAAATGTTAATAGCATAAGGAATGAAATTCTTCAGAACAATAAATCCCCCAACGTAGAATCAAACACCATACTGAAAAGCATATAAACAGAGACTCACTCATTCATGGATGGACTGTGAGTCCCTAACTTTACCACAATACCATTTTCGACCCAGCAAGACACCAGCCGCCAAAACGAAAAAAAAAAAAAAAGAATTTATAATCACGAAAAAAGAGAAAGCATTACACAAAGCACAGCCCAGAAACGTTGAGGAGAAAGAAAAGGAAAAAAAATTGTCAGTTGGTCCTTGTACTATTCCTCCTTCCCCACCACTTCTTCTTTGCCCCATCACCCGACCCCACCCCTTCCTCAGTTCCCATCCTGTGCAGAATAAGCTTCGTCTCCCTCAGCCTCGCCCCGTAATCCTTCTTCCACGCCTCGAACATCTGCTTCAGCCTCCGGAACTCCACATCCGGATCTAAACCCGCCTTTGCCCGACCCGACTTCACCTCAACTAGGAACCTTGCGTCGTCCCCAAAAACCCGACTCCTCTGCTCAAACTCCTCCGTCAGCCGCCCGATGACGTCTCCATCGCTGGCGTCCGACTCGCGGGGGGACCCATTTCCATCGAGGCCGAGGGTTTTTTTTGCAATGGAAAGGCTCGACTGTAGGGAGCGCATCTGCTTCTGCCAAACCTCCTCCATGGACCTCATCTTCAGCTCGTATTCGGACCACCGTTCCTCATACTGCTGCACCCTCTGCCGGAGGATGTCGTTCTCCTCTTCTTTTTCTCTCAGAGAGGCTTCAGCCCGTAGGACCCGTCGCTGGAGTTCGGCTAAAAAGGACGACTTCACGAGCACCTCCAAGGCCTCATTGTCCTTTTTTTTTTCAGTTAACAAAAAGACGGTCACTGATTTCAGTTAACAAAGAAAACATGGGATGACTGATCTTAAGTAATGGAAGCAAGTAGCTCGACGAAAACCAATCTAAAGGTCTATTAAGTATGAGATCATACAAAATTCCACTAGGTAATGACAGAATTTAGAGCCCTGAGTACCTTTCTGCCACCAAATTGTAGCAATCCTATGTCCCCCGAACACCTTCTGACCAACCAACCACGAATAACTGGGAAAGAGAAACGACAGGAAAAATAAATCTCTACTAATACCTCTCACAATTAAAAGCTATCAGGAATCAGTATGTACTCTGCTACAGTATATGGAAGGCAGATAAATAAAAAATAAAAATAAAACAATTTAATTCCCACTATTAAGGTTCACGTAATACATTATATACTCTCGGTAAATATTTGTTGCAATGGACCCAGCTAGGAAGTCATCATGGGTAAGCAATAGTACAGAGAATACAAAGCTACATATTCAAGGGTGATCTGCCACAGAACAATATTGATGACTGATACCTGATTGTACAACAGTAGATGCGTCGCTTAATCTTTGGAACTTTCTTTGGCAAATCCTGGACTTTATGCGCTTTTGGATATTTATAGCAGCTCTATGCCTCTGCAATAAGGCTGCATACTCTTTTCTTGTTTCTTCACCACGGACAACTGCATTTAATCTTCATGGCTCAGAATACGTTATCAAGGAAAAAAGTTCAGAGTTGCTAATCCACGAATACGTACAAGACTGAAGAGTGACAATGCCTCTCCTAAACTCCTTCAGATAACAGCGAGCTTTATGACCCCTAAAGACACTTTGCAAGCGCAAGATACCGTGAAGCGTACGATTTCTTGTATCTTCAAGAACTCCAATCTACACAACTCACCAAAAAGTGAATTAGATATCTAGAAATACTGAAATAGTGACCTGAAACAGCAAGTCCCAAATTACTGCACTGTCTTATTTTGTTCGTGCTATAAAATATTCACATGAAGACATAATTTTTTCAAATCAATAAATCTCAGTATTTCAACGCGTGCCTACAGAGATAGCGAAAGGGAGAACATGAGAAGAAACAAAACAATTAAAAAAATAACATTTCCGTGAAAGTCCAGCAGCTATTTAGCTCTTCTATGATAGGCTACAAAGGGATTTTTTTATTCCTTTTAAGTGAATGAACAAGAAAAACAAAAAAAAAAATCAAATTACTAATATTAATTTAATTCGAAGTTGAACCCAGTTTTGCAGACATTGAAATACACTAAGAAGAAAAAGTAAAACGAGGAAGAGGGCGGCGATGAGTTGCGACTTGGGTGCATTTTGACTGTATCTCAAACATTTATTCCTTGTAATTCGATAATTAGAAAGAAAGGAAGGCAATCAATTTTGGGTCATTTAATATTATGGTCCAGGTTAAATGATAGGGTATTCTTCTCACAGAGTGCACTTTGCCATGTTGCATATATACTTTTAGGTTAAGGATCATCAGACACATCAATGTGTCTTGTGAGAAGTTTTAGCTCCTTCAAATAATTGTTAGCTGAATTTAAATTCTGATAGTTCTGTTTAGCATTGCTAATGAGTAGTCAGGAAATTTCAGTTCAGACACTTCCACATGCTCTCTAGTTATCTTTTAACAAAGTTTTCGAACATCAATATGTACTGAAGAGTACTTACCAGTTATGTTTCTGCAATTGACGCTTAAATCGTTTTAGTACGAAAGATATATGTATTTTGTTACAGACCACTCTATTACATTATTATATAGGGTTTGTCTGGCAGTTAGATAGGGGATAGCTGATTGTATTAGTGGATTTGACTAGTGGATTCAATTAGCGGTTTGTGAAGAAAGTTTTAAATAAATAGCAAAAATTTATAGTTGTTACGTTGTATTGCCTTTTTTTTTAATCACTTATTTGGAAAACGCTGCTATTGTGATCTTTTTCATAACTAGTAAAATGCACGTGCGATGCACGTAGTGACAAATGTTTTTGGCCGATTAATTTAGTAAGATAAATTAATTAATTTATTAAATATATGATTGTAGAAACAAAATAAAATGGAGAACAAATAAACTCTTAATTTTTTTTTTTTCAAAAATAACATAATGATGTCGTAACATAAAAATATTTAAATAACATATTACAAACACAACAAAAATATATAAATGAGTCCCAAATAAAAAAAACGTTAAATAACTAAATAAAAGACCTAATATATATCATAGATGCATGAGTTTCCTTTTATTTATTTATGTTAGATTCAAGAGTATTTTTCATTCATTTTAGTTTTGGCGTTCTCGTAAAACACATTCATACTCGTTGGAGCCCAATACATCAGTAGTATTGCAAAATTCTTCTTAATTAATTTGGCACAACGTCTGCTTTATTCAACACTTAGAAATACTTCTCTATGAAATAACCAACTGTGTCATTAAACTTCGTGATATTTTTTTAATCATTGTATGAGAACTACTGCATTACTCTCTCTTTCTCTTTCTTTCTTTCTCTCTCCCCATACAAACAAATTGGTACCTATGTACTGGGGTGGGAACGGATTTCATCTCAAAATAAAAGTTGATTTTCCAAAATCATGTACTTCTCCGAAGATGCTAAATTATTTTAAAATCATCCCACATTCATACACATTACATGAAAGTACATACTCTAAAGTAATTGCGCATATGATTAAGCACAATACACAATTAAGATTGCAAATGTTCTTATAAAAAGTGACAACTTATTCAAACATTCAAAGTTATTTTGATCAGAACCAAAAATTACCTTTCCAGTGTTAATTATTATTTTAAAGATAGACAAACTACATAACCTATTATTTGCAAATCGTTGCATTTTAGTTGTTGCAATGATTTTAGTGTTGTTTGTCTTAATACCTTTCACATTCGTTCTAGTTTGTAATCTCATAACTTATTTAATAAATTAATTGACCAAATTTTTGCATCGTACATAATGCTTAAATAATTCAAGATAAAGATCCTTTTTTTATTCTTCAATAATAACAAAACAAAACAAAACAATGAGACCATAATGAGAAACATATCATTTGTCAAAATATTTCAGATGAGAAGAATTTGAATTCTATTATATAATGATACTTTTAGTCATATGTGAACTTTACTATTATGAAGTCATTATTAAAGTTTTTCATCAATATTACGATAATATAGAATCATTATTTATGAGAACCAATTTCTTATAGAGAACATATATTTAAATGTTAGCAACAAAAAATTAGTAATTTTATAAGATATGTGTTTCTTGATATTGGTACCCATACTTTTCTAAGAAAATTCAGACCTTCTCTTTTTCCAATTGCATTACTATTGTTTTATTTGTTTTTATTTTATTCACAAATGATATTTTATTTGTTGAAAAAATTAGAACACATTCATATGCATTGTTTTTTTTTTCGTGTTTAATAGTAATAATATATTTGATAAAAGTGTACTTTTTATATTGTATATAAAATTAAAATATTAGATTTTTTTCCATTTGTTTGATAAAATATAAGTAACTAACACACTTTAATACTCGCAAACTATATATTTTACAACCATTATGATGTTACCTTTCAAGTAGTATTGAATAATAGTTTAACATAAAATTCATTAATTTTTAATTTTAATACGCATAGTTAATGTTGGTAAAAGTTGTACGTTTACATCCATTTGCACTTCTTTCTTGATAAGAATATTTCAAATCTATGTACAAAAAATATACCACAAGTTTATGTTATTCTATAATTAATAAAATTGAGTTAACATGGATCTAGAATTTATTTTATAAGATACTTTTAGGTGCATGTATTATTTTAAATTGGTATTGATATTTATATATTTTATTTTATAACAATAAGAATAATTATATTATTTTTATTTTATAAACAATACATTTGTCATATCAAACATGATGGGAAAGAAATGATGTGATATATCACATATAATGGTGAGGTGAAGTTTCGTCAACTTAATGAATTTGCGACCAAAATTTGAAAATACAAACCACTAAACAAATAAATGACAATTTTTTTGGGAACAAAATGCAATCCAATAAAACTAAGGTGCAATTTCTAATTCTAATTCTAAAATATAAGAGTTTATTTTTTTTAAATAATGAAGTAGTTAAATGAATTCTTCCACTTTTCTAGTTTTTTAGATGCATATATTTCACGTGTGCACGATTTCGATAAAATTCTAGGTATATTTTCTTAATTAAATTTAAGTATGTATTTTTAAAATTATTTATTATACAAGTTAACCCTCAACTAAGTTATCATGTCTTACCAAGATCTATTGGATTATTTATAAGTATTTATTATATTGTTTTTGTTGCATCATTTTTTCTTCACTTCTTATGTAAAATCATTAAATATGATTACGATTTTATGATTAAAATTATATTAAAAATAATGATTGTTTTCAAAAAACAATTCAATATCATTTCAAAACTTTGTTGTTTGGGTTAAAGTTGAGTTGATTTTTTGGAGAAATAGAAGAAAGTAGTTTGAAATTATGTGGAAAAAAAAAACTCTTGAGGAATAATGGTGTAAAATATTGTGGTTGATTTTTAAGAGATGTGGAATGTTGTGTTTTTGTAATTGTGTTTAATTAATTACATATTAAATAAATATTAGTGTATTTTGACATTCGTGTAATTATATTTAATTAATTAGATATTAAATAGATATTAGTGTATTACTGATTTATAAAAATATGTCAAATAAAGAGTTTTTATGTAAACATTATTTATTAATTAAAACTATAATATGAGATGGATATTAGTCTATTACTAATTTGACATTAAAAATATGTCAAAGTAAGGGTATTTTAGGTAGTTCATTTTTTTACAAAAACACTCGTCCTTTTGTAGTAGTATAAATATAAATAAATAAATAGATATAGATATAGATATAGATAGATATAAATATATAGATTAGCATTTTGGGTCCAAAAAACTAATCAATAACCTCTTTACCAAACAAGATAATTAGCGAATTTGATTGGTCAATCATCTAAATGAGGTTCAATCCAGTAAATTAACACCAAGCCACTAACAAACAAATGAGTCCATTATCTATAATAATCTAGTGGGCTTCATCACTGCGCTTCGCTTCGAAAAGTTTGTATGGTCGAGTATCTTCAAACCTGCGCTTACTGATTCAATTACAAGTGGCGTAGCTACTTGTACTAAAAAACAAGTAAGCGTAATTCCCCCTAAACACTCTTTCTGATTGTCTCATATCCATAGCTCATCTCATTGACTGGAACTGATTGTATTGCTTACTAGAGATCCTGAGAAGCTATTTATGAATAGTTACATAGGATCCTATTCAAGTTCACCGATAGGCCCCTGCTCTCATTCCCGCTTTATACTAAGGAAAGAGAACCTATTCTTCTTAGTTACTATCCGTCCCACACAGTGTATGGTATATAAGGAGTACCCGGTAAAACTGACAAGTAAACCAGATATAAAGATGGCGACTAGGGTCTAAAGTGACTGGATCGATCATAGACTTAAATGTCGACTTGCTTTTGAATTCAAAAGCTTGATCGGAAATTAGGTAATAGGGAGAAGTGGGATCCATGCCTTGACACATGCAACTAATTACTTGTTGGCTTTTAGCATGGGTGGGAGGTTATTTTCTATGTAACAATATTTTGTTATCTACGTCAACCCTTAACTCCATAACAGACTGGAAGCCATCTTTTTGAAACGGAACTTTTTTTTTTTTCTTCACCAACTACTCATTAGACTTTCTCAGGTATGTTAACACAATGAACCCTATGCTATAAAATGACAAAAAACAAAAAATGCAGGCATATGCATGGGCATCTTTTGCTCGATTTGCTTCCTGATTGAAAATCAACAGAATAGAGTATATACAAGATTCTCACCTGTCCTGCTCGAAAAAACAGTTTTGTGTACCCAACTTGATACATCTCAGGCAGAATGTTAAACTGATGAAGAATTGCTACTGATACACTGAGTGGCTCCTGTGATGAAACATGGTCTAATAGAAGAAAACCATACCTAGAAAAGGAAGCCAGGTTAAATGGCAGCCAATCAAAGATACAAGATATAATACTCAAATCAAAACTGATTTTACTTCACCTTCTAGCGAATTTCTGATGTGACATTCTTGTCGGAAAACCAGATCTTGATATTCTGACAACTTCTAACACCCCACAGCACCTTAGCTGTTGCAGTACCAGCTCTTGACTGTAGCTTCCAGGGGACTGGAAGTTGTTAGGCTTTATACAGCGAATGAAATGTGGGGTTGTGTTTTCAAGACGTTTCATTAATTGGAATAATTGTCCCTGGCAGTCAAAAGTGATATAACAGACCCAAATCAAAAGAAAGCAATACAGAAAGAACTTGTCTGACGAAGCATTATACAAATTCAAAATCCAACCCATGCCTTCCAATCTCAAAGAAGATCAACAAATACGGGGGTAGTGAACTATGACGACCATCCATCTATGCTCACAAAGCAGGAAGTCTTAGTTTTATTTCATGAGCTAGAGGAATCTGATACCCAAGTGATTAATTTTCTAGTGGATGCAGTGAAATCTCACAATATAAGATAACTGAGACGTTTGGATTCTAGAAAGAAGTAGATCATAAGCTCCTGAGAAAAGGCTAATAGGCAAATCATAAATCTAACAGCTGATTATTTATGTGAATTTTCTTGCAACAAAAAGTTAGCCTAATAAACGATGTATAAACCAACACAATCGGTGGCCACTATTACATACATTTATAGGTCAATAGCCAGACAATTGGGTTTGCTATAATGTAAGTGTTTAGCTTGATAGTAAGATTCACGTCTTCAGACTTCGAAGAGGTCGCACCTATGACTGTTCACTGCAGAATGCAGATACTGCAAATACAACGGAAGATCCAAAGGAATCCATATTCATATTTGAGCACGAATTCAACTACTAAAGGCCACTAAATTCATTATTAATGCAATATTTTGGAAAATTAGTTGAAGAAATAAACAACAAACATCTTTGGCACAAAACTGGCACATTGATCCCAGCATGATTACTAAAGTACTTAAAGAATCCGCTCCACAGAACTGGCACAAAACTGGCACATCAATCTATTCTTGCTTGTTTGACTGGCTAGACTAAATCCCAGCATGATTGAAGACATACTTAAAGAATGACAACTTAATCTTACCTTGAACTTTGTCGTAACACTTAATTTTTGTGAATCCGCTCCACCAGATTTATACAATGCACCTACTACAGGCTTCTCAGATTGAGTGAGCATACTGGATGCAAAAGCCTGAGGAAGGTGACATGTGCAAGAAGACAGAAGCTGAATCGAATCTAAATGAAGTGAATCCCGATTCTTCTCTAAAAACCCTGTAGTGTCATAGGTAACCTGAGATGGCAACAAATTGAATACATACTCCTGTAAGAAGGCAAGAAAGAAAAATTGCATATATCAAGTAATACAGTAAAAATCAACTGAAGGTGAAATATTGATTCTGTCCAGTTGATCATAAGCTTTTCAGAGTATCTGTATACAAGAACCCATCAAGCATAGACCTTATATGCACTGATTAACCATTTAAGCATTTATTCAGCCTTCTAATATTCCATTCCCAATCCAATGAACTACGGCCCTTATCAATCAAGTAAGCCATAACCATCACTCATCCTTCAATTTGTTCAGAGAACAATAGAGCCCAAAAGACGATGTTTTGATTTTGTTTTGGGTTTCTGGGGCAAGTCTTCGAAGAAAGAATGTGCTTTGGCGATGGGCATTGAAAAATACTGTGTACTACTAGAAAAGTGCAATGGATAATTAATTATGTAGAATTTTGGTTTTGAGGGAGAGTAGGGGTAAGTTCGTTTATGGGGAACATATCCACAGATAGGTTTGAATTTACGAGGAAAAACCGAATAAACTGCAAGGGCATGCTCATGGCATTTGCATATAAGTTTATGAACCTTTTAGTTCCCCAGCAATTAGATTACCCTTTTCTTTTTTCTATCGCTGTGAAAGAATAAGATAAGGCTGCATGCGTTTCACAGAAGCTATCAATATATAGTCATAGAAAACTTAAGATAATAGTCCATACCTCTCCAGCATAATGGCACACCGTAAAGGCTTTCTCTCTTTCACCTCTAAAACAGGGGTTGGAGTTCAGGTGTTGCCTGAGCTTATTGGCAAAGCTCAAATCTGTGCCATTTGGGAAAGTTGATTCCTCATCCAGCAAGGATTGCAACCCTAATGGTTTCTGCTCAGGTACAAGTCAATCACTAATTTCAATATCTAAAAACTAGCCACATGGACAAATTTATGAACATGGTAAAAGTATCAATATTACACCAAGGGCTAGATGAAATACTGCATACTACACACAGAAAGTGCAAGGTTTTGTAATGTCTAGCCAAAATGTATTGCAGAAAGATCCAAACTATAAAATTCTCACGAAACAAAAAAAAAAAAAAAAAAAAAAAAAAAAAAAAATGTTCCACAGATTTAAACAATCAATTTAGACTCACAGGGAAGAACTGTTAAAGGATATCAATAGGACACAGCACAATAGATCACATTAACATCAAGCAAAGGTTAAAAGTCAACGATTCACCACTCAGCACGGACGGCTGTGAGTCTGTCAATTGCATATAATGTCGACAAATTTGACTTTATTACCTTCTCAAAGAGATTAAGACAATCTTGATTGTCTTCAAAATCAACTTTTGCCCAATCAATGCCATCTTGAATGTA
This sequence comes from Striga hermonthica, assembly GCA_902706635.1. Taxonomy (NCBI): domain Eukaryota; kingdom Viridiplantae; phylum Streptophyta; class Magnoliopsida; order Lamiales; family Orobanchaceae; genus Striga; species Striga hermonthica. Next base: position 16,372,663 of record CACSLK010012206.1, read on the forward strand.
TTCCTGAGAAGACAAATATAAGAACTTGAACATTAACTTTGCTAATGTTGATTTAGCATTAATGATATCCAAAACCAAAATAATGGCTTATTTAACATATGTTAAGCTCTAAATAAATTTGAAGGGATAATTGGAGAATTAACGTTCATTTGGTCGAATGAGTAATATTGTTTTACCGGTCAACATGATAAAAGCAGTCATTTTAAAGTCATTCTGGATAATGTATGGACATTTCATGAGTCAGTATATTTGTATGCTTTCAAGCCTTAATCTTAAAGTTTACATTCATTGACAACTAAACCAGCATACCATTAGTTAGGTCTTACTTAGGTGCTAACCAAGGGGATTCTCTGTGTTATGTGATTATGTAAAAGATAATAGAAAGATGATTTGATAAACTGATTTTATTGATCACATGTCAAAATGATGAGATGTAGGGAATTATGTACAAGAATCTCATCACATAACAGCTTTGCAGATCACTTTACTCTCTTGCTAATTTTATTCTTATTGTTATTTTTATTTTTATTTTATTTTTTTATTTTTTTTATTTTTTTTTTTTTTTTTT
>CACSLK010012206.1:16414708-16440246 GCA_902706635.1 Striga hermonthica
TGAGGGACTTTGACCTTATTCTCGGCATGGATTGGTTGGAGAGATATCACGCAGACATCCGATGTCGTGATAGAGAGGTGACGTTGCACTTAGCCGATGGAGACCACATCATATTCTTCGGGACGAGGACGAGGACTTTACCGCGTATCATTTCCATGGCGAAGGCGACTAAGTGCCTACAGAGGGAGGATTGTCAGGGCTATCTAGTCACTATACTCAGGGAACCTTCGGAGGAGCGCATGCCCGGAGATGTACCCATAGTGAGAGATTTTGTGAACGTCTTTCCGGATCAGCTACCGGGAGGACCACCTAGTCGTTAGGTGGAGTTCACGATCGACCTGTTGCCTGGAGCTGGGCCAGTGTCGAAAGCGCCGTATCGTATGGCGCCGAAAGAGCTTCAGGAGTTGAAGGCTCAGATTCAGGAGTTGTTCGGCTTCATCCGGCCGAGCGTTTCACCTTGGGGAGCACCTGTCCTCTTTGTGAAGAAGAAGGACGGGACGCTGCGCATGTGCATCGACTACCGGGACTTGAACCGGTTGACGGTGAAGAACAAGTATCCACTCCCCAGGATAGAGGACTTATTCGACCAGCTGAGAGGTGCCCGTGTGTTTTCCCGGATAGATCTTTGTTCGGGTTACCATCAGCTGAGGATTCGGGAGTCTGACGTCGCGAAGACCGCGTTTTGTACCCGATACGATCACTATGAGTTTTTCGTGATGCCGTTCGGCTTGACCAATGCGTTGGCGGTATTCATGGATCTCATGAACCGTGTCTTCCACCCATTCTTGGACCAGTTTGTCATCGTCTTCATAGATGAGCACAGCCCAGCACGAAGAGCATTTGAGGATCGTGTTGGAGACTCTTAGGCGGGAGAGACTGTACGCCAAGTTCTCGAAGTGCGAGTTTTGGCTCGATCGAGTGGCATTCCTCGGTCACATTGTTACGGCAGAGGGCATTGAGGTCGATCCCGGGAAGATCGAGGCAGTGAGGAACTGGTCAGCACCGAGGTCTGTTACCGAGATACGGAGTTTTCTCGGGTTAGCAGGCTACTACAGGAGATTCATTGAGGGGTTTTCGAAGATAGCCCTACCCTTGACACGCTTGACGAGGAAAGGGACTAAGTTCGATTGGAGTAGCCGTTGTGAGTCGAGCTTTCAGGAGCTCAATAGGAGGTTGACTACGGCACCCGTGCTGACTATTCCGGACCCTACACGGAGTTTCACTATCTATAGTGATGCTTCGAAGCAGGGACTTGGGTGCGTGCTGATGCAGGAGGGCAAGGTTATCGCTTACGCTTCGCGGCAGCTGAAGCCCCACGAGGAAAACTACCCAACTCATGACATTGAGTTGGCAACCGTTGTCCACGCACTCAAGATTTGGAGGCACTATTTGTATGGTGGTCGGTGCGAGATCTACACCGATCACAAGAGTCTGCAGTACATCTTCACGCAGCAGGAGCTCAACATGCACCAGAGGCGATGGTTGGAGCTGGTGAAGGATTATGATTGGACCATTCAGTATCATCCGGGGAAGGCGAACGTGGTAGCTGATGCCCTTAGCCGAAAGGCGATGGGCGAGTTGACTTGCATGATCACCCAGCAGAGTCAGCTCCTTCGAGAGTTCGCTCGGATGCAGTTAGACGTCGTCGAGTCACTTCCTACGATGCCTGTAGTAGGGGTTGTTCGGTCGATGAGAGTGTGGCCCATGCTCCGAGATCGAGTTCGGAGAGATCAGTCTGTTGATGAGTTCGTCTGTTCCATGAGGGTGAAGGTTGTTGCCGAGGGCGTAGAGGGGTTTTACCGAGGCGCGGATAGTGCCTTGGAGTATAAGGGAAGGCTCGTTGTGCCGAATGTCGAGGCCCTGAGGAAGGAGATCTTGACCGAGGCTCACAGTGCACCCTATTTGGCGCACCCCGGCAGCACCAAGATGTACCACGACCTGAAAGGGTCGTTTTGGTGGAGGGGCATGAAGAGAGATGTTGCTGAGTTTGTGAAGAAGTGCTTGGTTTGCCAGCAGGTGAAAGCCGAGCACAAGTTTCCACCGGGTTTAGTGCAGCCCTTGGAGATCCCACTGTGGAAGTGGGAAGAGCTTACCATGGATTTCGTTACGAGACTACCCAAATCGAGGGAGCAACATGATGCGGTTTGGGTAGTTGTGGACCGACTGACGAAGACGGCTCGTTTCTTGCCCGTGCGGATGACGATGTCCATGGACCAGCTCGCGACGATCTATATTCGCGGGGTAGTGCAACTTCATGGAGTCGCCAAGGTCATCGTGTCAGATCGAGATCCCCGTTTTACCAGTCAGTTCTGGAAGAGCCTCAGCGAGGCCGTGGGGACACAGTTGAGGTTCAGCACCGCTTTCCACCCGCAGACCGACGGGCAGTCGGAGCGGACCATCCAGACACTCGAGGACATGCTTCGAGCATGTGTTCTGGACCGTGGTAGTTCATGGGAGGAGTTGTTGCCGTTAATTGAGTTCGCATACAACAACAGTTATCAGGCGTCGATCAGGATGGCACCGTACGAGGCGTTGTACGGTCGCAAGTGCCGATCACCCCTTTATTGGGATGAGGTCGGCGAACGGCAGGTTCTCGGTCCGAAGATGATCGAGGACACGGTGGAGAAGGTCGCCTTGATCCGTGAGCGGATGAAGGTGGCACAGGATCGACAGAAGCGTTACGCTAACCAGCGTAGACGAGATATCCAGTTCGAGAAGGGAGATAAGGCATTCCTGAAGATTACGCCTTTGAGAGGCGTGGTTCGCTTCGGGAAGAGGGGGAAGCTGCAGCCCCGTTTCTTAGGCCCATTCGAGATCCTCGAGCGAGTGGGTGAGGCCGCATACCGGTTGGCGTTTCCACCCGAGCTTTCGGGTGTGCACAACGTCTTCCACGTTTCGATGCTGAAGGATTACGTGTATGACCCAGCACACGTGTTGAGTTACAGTGAGCTTGACGTCGGGCAGGACCTGACGTACGAGGTGCAGCCGATTGCTATTCTGGACCGAAAGGTTCAGCAGTTGAGCAGCAGAGATGTAGCGCTCGTTCGAGTCCAGTGGACTCGCCACGGCGAGGCCGAGGCCACGTGGGAGCGAGATGAGGACATTCGAGCTCGCTATCCAGATTTCCAGTTCTGATTAGTAGTATCGTATTATGTATTTTCAGTTTCTAGTTTTAGTCGAGTTGGCCTTATGTTTAGTTTTGTCATTTCCAGGGACAGAAATGTTTTAAGGAGGATAGATTGTAAGCCCCGACCCAAAAATTATATATTTAGCTCGACTTTATTTATCAGAAATAGTAATATATTAATTATGCTGAGAATTATTGTTATTAATCGCATAATTTGTTAAATTCTAAGTCTAAGACCCGACCCATAGAGAGAACGTTCGAATTATTATTTCGGAAACGAGATAAAAATCCTAAGCCTAAGACTCGATTCATCATTTTTATTGAGTATTAGAAAAGTCAGGAAATTATTTAATTCCCGAACAAGCCCAATTATTCTATTCGGCCTAATTATTTATCTATCGAGCCCAACGTTATTTATTCGTTCCATTTAACGGTATTTAAATTCCTAAGCCGAGTCAAATTTATTTTCGAGCCCATGTAGGCCCAATTACTTGAGCCATTTTAAATTGACTCATTATAGTCGAGATAATTTAATATGAGCTATCTTATTATTTTCTCGGCCCACGTAGTATTATAATTATCGAGCCAAGTCATATATTTTGGGCCTAAGTCGTATATCATTTTAGCCCAAGTCAAGATTTATTGTTAAAGCCTAATGATGAATCCAATTTTGGGCCCAAAATTATGACCAAACCCTAATTTTTCACTCATATAAATACATCAATTCCCTACATTCTCCTTGGCATCGGGCAGCAGACAAGAAACCCACAACTCAAGAACCATTTTCCCAACCAATAGCATTTCATTATTTAAAAAAAAAAGAAAAATAAAAGAAAGGAGAAAATTTGAGAAAGAAGGAGGAAGAACCAAGCAGCGCATTCACGCAGCCACCATCACCGAAGCTCCACCTCCACGCCTCATCGGAAACCTCAGCCTCGCGAGCACCACCAGCATGTCATTTTCCGGTGACCTGAACCAGCCGTTCGCCGCCACGCACCTCAGCTCCGCCGCGTCCCTCTCCTTCACGCGAGCTCGCATCTCCAGCGATAGCAAACTCGCGACCGCCACAGCTCCATCCTCAGTTGTGTTTTTCCGACGACCAAAGCTCCTACTCGCCGAAAACACAAGCTACCACCATCTCCGGCGACGCCACGAGCTCCTCCACGCGCGACCAAAAACCAACAGATCCCCACCTGCACCTCTGGCGAGTTTTCCAGCAGCAAAATCGAGCTCCACAGCTAGCAGGTCCAAGCAGCTCATGTCCACGGCCCGATCTGCTCGCGAAGCCCGCAACAAGCTCGGATCTACACCCGAGCACATTCATCGAACCGCCTTAGCTTGATCTTTGCGAACAGAGCCCTCTCCAACCAGAACTGAGGCCCTCGGAATAGAATCGAGCATCTTAGCTCAAATTCAAGCTTCTTACCTCAGCCCGACTTGAGTACGAACACAACCGGGTCATTTCCTAGCCATTTTAATTTTTCCGACTTCCGATTTGAACCTTTCGAGAGGTATATCGGCTTAAACCTTACTCCATGAGCTTAATCGAATATTTAGATTAATTTTAAAATTTACGGGAGGTGATTTCGAGCATTATAAGATTTATGGTGAATTTATCGGCTTAAATGACATTAAATTCTGTAAATATTGGTTGCTGCCCGGAAAAATGCGAAACTAGAGTGATAAAATTCGTATAGCTGACTTGAGGTCTAGGTTTTAATTTTGTAATTTTTGGTGGTCGTTTAGTATGTTAACTGGATTTTAGAATATGTAGCTGATGCCCGATTTTTGATAAATATGATAAAGACCTCGAAATTCGATGCAACTTTCACGAGAAATCCTATACATGCTGAGTATGACGTGGTTTAAATTTCATAATTTTTAGAGGTTGTTTGGTATGCCTACAAATTCGAGACTTTAGCTGCTTTGGTGAAAACCTTAGAATTTATCCGGTTGAGACTTGGCTAAAATCACTAGAAATCGAGTTGAACTTAAGGTTTGAGTTTTTGACTTGAACCGAGATAGATAGCCGGTTGAGTAGAGAACCCTAGTTTGGCCTTTTTCGGTCAGTCCGGATGAACTCTAGATCCGGGTAGAAAAGTTGTGCGTCGGCTGATGTCGTTTCCCTGCGTATGCACCCGGACCACGATTAAGTCGAGTTGCACCCAGTCAGATAAATAAGATCAGATCAGTCAGATAAGTTAGATCAGATAAATCAGATAAGAAGACCAGACTTAGAAATATTTCAAAGAACTCTAGAACGCCTCAAGTCAACAAATCTTTTCAGAATAGCTCAAAGCATCTAAATCCAGATTAAATGATATTTTAATCGAGCGAGAGAACCGAGTAAGATCTATTAATAATAAGAATCAAGTTTTTATTTGAGCTTAGTACTTAGTACATTTTGCTCAAATATTTATGTAGCTTAAGGAGAGTCGAGCCTCCGACAGCTACCAGTCAGTCAGCTCTTGCCTAGCAGTAGCAGTTATCATGTGGGGGTCACGTACTGGTTATACATCGTCTTTAATTTCCGTACCATGTCCGAGGTATGTATGAAAAATAGTTAGATCACCATGAGGGAGGCCGTGGCGGGCCTTAATGATCCCTCGTGGTTCTGAGGGAGGCCTTAATTGGCCTTAATGATCCCCCGTAGTGTGCACATGATTGGCTTTTAAGCCTAAGGTCTTTACGACCACCAGATGCCCTAGTTACAGTTTCAGTTCAGATCAGTTCTTATATACTTAAAGTCATGATATTGTTATTAATGATGCTATATAATTAAGTACTGGTCTTTGCGGAGCATAGTGGTTTTGCTCACGCCCCCATTACGTTTTTCAGGTGACGGAGCGGCGCGTGGCGCGTGAGATTTCAGTGGTGGTCGTGGTCATTAGCAATTTTTTGTAACGCATCTGCATGTCATTTATTGAACATGTACTATCATTACTATGCATAGACATATTATGTTTCAGCTTCCGCACATTTCAGACTTAGTATGTATTATGAGATTATCAGACTTATGCATGTATAATGCCTTTATCTCCGTGGTACCTTTATATAACGAATTTGATTAGGTTGCATGTATTTATTTACGTCTGCATGAGAAAGAGTTTAAGTTAGTAGCATCCCGCAAGTTAGTATGAGTATTTTCGAAAATAAAGTTTAAGAGTTTTTTTTCGAAAATAAAAAGCAAAAATTTTACTATGATTTTATAAATTTTAGAAATAATTAGGCGGGGTGTTACACAACAGGCGACACGGAAGGAGCGCGCGCGAGAGCGGGTGCGTGTGCGGGGTGTGCGCGGGACGCCGAGTCCGCCGAGGACTAGGGCTTGTAAACGCGCGCGCATTGGTGAGGCGATGCGTTGAGGCGGCCGAAATACTTGGGGCGTGTGAATTTGGAATTGTTTGGAGTGCAAGCCAAGCAAGATCAAGACAATCTAGTTAATTAGGACTCTAGTATATTTAGTTTCCTTCTTGCACAATAATTGTAACGCCCCACTTTTATTTACCGAAAATTGGGATAAATTTTTTGAAATTTATTTTCAAAAACAATATTTGTGGCGTTACTCATTTTTAAGACATTAATCAATACTCAACACATTCTCAATATTCAACAATGATCAATACTCATAATCCATATTAAAATTTCAATAATGCAAATTCAATAATAATCCCATCAATAATCCAATAATCCGGTACTAGTGAAAAACAATAATCAATAATGATGCAATAATATCCAAGTTCAATTCAAAACGGAAGCATTTATTCAAATTAAAGACCACCACTCGCATCCCTTCCGCCGTGCCGCATAAACTAACCTGCATCCATGAAGAGCAGGTGGGGATGAGCACAATGGGAAAATCGAGGTGCTCACCGCTATTCAATAATTAATATCAATACTCAGGAAAACAATTTAAGTATGGTCGCAGCATGTATACGAATCAATAACCGTCCCATCTCCTATCAATAATCAATAATGGTCTCATGTGCACACCTATAACAATAGACTACTGCCGAGCTATATACCGAACGCCTTTCTCGAAGGCCTTACAACGAGTGCCCGGCCAGCAGGAGCAATAATCCACCCCGAATGCCAAAACTCACGCCTTGGCCTTACATACGAGGATCACCAACCAAGGCTCACGCCATGACTGTCAACAATAATAAAGGAGACTACCTGAAGGTACGTTCTATAGCTACGGGGATAACCGTTCAACAGCCAATATAGCTCACATCGAAGGCTACATGATTCACATGCATACATTGATCATACTACAACAAAAACAATTAATTAAGGCATAGTAAATTTTACAATTACAACCCACCTGGAAATTTCGGTAGAAAATGGCACACAAAAGCAAGCACGTAGGATGAGGCTCGACTCCTCGAACACCTACATTTAAGCGAGATAATTTATCAATAATTTATCTCACTACTAGAGTTTAACATAAAACCCATACTTAATAAATATTAAGATTTACGGGTTTTAATCGAATTTTTTGTGGATTTGGAACTCTCTAATTTTTGAAAAATATGACACGGAAAAATTGATTTGGAGTCTCGAACTTTAAAATAAAGTTCTCAAATTTTTCTACTTTGAAAATAATTTTTAAAATCAAACTCGGTATTAAAACGGGCTTCTGGAACTCAAAATAGGCTTAAAAGTCAACTTGGGGTGCCAATTAAAATTTCTGGGCTGCATTAAAAGAAATTGGGCCTAAACATAGGTCTGGCCCAACGCTCATATGGGCTGAGCACACGCGGGCTGAAGGAAGGCCGGACGCGGGCTGAAGTTTCTGTCTGAAATGGGCCGCACGCGGGATGAAATCGGGCCTGATGGCCCGCGCATTTTGGGAGACAACAGGGCTGAAAAAAAATAAAGGTCCCAGGTCTCAAGGTTCGAACCCTGGACTTTGTGCGCGGAAGATTACGCTCAAGACCACTGCGCTACACGGTTAGTTGCAACTTCTTTGAAATCAAATATTACTTCAACAAAAATAAAGGCCTGCCAATTGAACCAAAAGAACAGAACCGCGAGCAGACTGACAGAATTTCAAAATTTCCCCCAAACTCAGATGAGGATACTACCAACGACAACCGGGTCAAGAATATAAGATGTCCACGAAAATAACACATTTACAAAGTTCTGAAAAACATTAAAAACCGGCTCCAAAGGGTTAAAAGTCGAAACAACAAAACGTAGTTTGACAACAAACGAATAACAAAACGACGACGACAAGGCTCGAAACGATAGAACGGGACTCCGAACTAATATAAATTTGTCACTGCTGCGTAATGGTATTCACGTTTATAAAATCGAGAGTTCCAATCATTCCCGAAAATCCACGAATATACGAAACATATATACGAACATACAAATTAACACATAAACCGAATTCGAAACCTAACGAAACGATTCAACGCGAGCGATAAGAAACCAAATAATAGTATTCTGAACGTCAATAAACTAGAGGGTTCTCCGATTACCTTACTTCGGGAATTTGATGAGCTTGGGGAATAAAAGCACCAAACGAACGGAACTCAAACGAGCAGATCCAAAACCTCGAGGTTCCTTAAAATCTCAGACAGAAGCTCGAAGAACAACTCGTGAATTGGACTGTTGAGGGTCGGCGACGGTGGAGCTGTGCGGAGGTGGTCTCGCCGGAGTTAATGGCGGGTGGGCTGCTGGACGATGGAAACTGCAGAAATAATAATAGTTCGCGGCTAGGCGACTGATGCAAATGCGAGGACGGACTGGAAAGGCTGCCCCGAGGAGATGCCGGCGAGGATGTCTGCCGGCAACAATGGTGGACGAAAATTCTTGCAGTGAAGAAGAACAGAGTTGGGTATCAATATATTTTCTTATGTACGGTTAGGAAGATGAGAATATTATCTCGCTTGACTCTAAATATAATTGAGAGATGGAGTTAAGATGTGGGTGAAATCTCACATGAAAATCGCAACTACAATTCAAGCTGCTGAGGATGAGGACCTGGTCGCAGGGGAAAGAAAACAAAATATCTGCTCCCTTATTACTGCTGGAGTGATTAAGGAGTTGGGCCTAAAAATAAGAGTTGGGCTAACATAATTAAGGTAATTTAGCTAGACATCAATAAATGTAAAGGCAACGGGTCATTTTCTTTCAATTGGGCCAAAATAATAATGCTTTGGCTGAGAATAAAACAAGACATTGGGTTCAACATAAAACAATTAGGTTGGGCCAAAGGGAATACATAAAAAAGGCAAAGGATTTAAAATACAATTGGGCCGGAAACCATTTAATCGGGCTAAATAAGTACAACGTGATAACAAGAATTTCGATCGATTCGATAGACGACGATAAACAAATACAAATAAATTGGATCATATATATATATATCACATAATAATTAATTAAAAAATTAATATACATAAATACTAATAACAACAAATAATAGCAATTTGACAATTTAGGCATTAAAATAATAATAATAACAATATAATAATAATAATAATAATAATAATAATAATAATAATAGTAATAGTAATAATACTAATAGTAATAATAAAGGCAATTTAATAATAGCAATAATCAATAATTATTCTCCAATAATTCAAAATGAAACGGGGTATTACAGTCTATCCACCTTACAAAAAATTCCGTCCTCGGAATTCGAAAATAAAAATCGAGAAAGCAAATAAAATACAAGGGGAACTCAAAACTCAATGTTCGGATATCGCCTTCGAAGTTCGGCCTCCTTTTCCCAAGTCGCCTCCGACTCGTCATGTCGGCTCCAAAGCACCTTCACCAAGCTCACTGTCCGGTTCCTCAACTGATGGACCTTCTGGTCCAAAATAGCTACCGATACCTCCTCGTAGGTAAGGTCTCGCTCGACCTGCAGTTCGCCGCAGTCCACCACGTGACCGGGATCATGCACGTATCTCCGTAACATCGAGACATGAAACACGTCATGTACGCCCGACAAGCTAGGTGGTAAAGCCAGCCGATAAGCCAAGTTCCTGACTCGGGCAAGGATCTCGAATGGCCCAATATAACGCGGTTTAAGCTTCCCCTTCTTCCCGAAGCGAATCACAACCTTCATGGGCGATACCTTCAGGAAGACGTGATCTCCGACGGCATACTCGTGCTCATCCCTCTTTCGGTCGACATAGACTTTCTGCCTCTCTTGGGCTGACCGGATATGCTTCCGGATAGCCTCAACTGTCTCCGCAGCTCTAAGAATGAACTCCGGACCCATGATCGTCCTCTCCCCGACCTCATCCCAGTACAAGGGTGTTCGGACCTTACGTCCATACAAAGCCTCGAATGGGACCATCTTGATCATGGAGTGGTAGCTATTGTTGTAAGTCAGCTCGACCAAAGGCAAGGCATTCTCCCAGGTTAGGCTACGGTCCAATACCACAGCCCTCAATATGTCCTCCAAGTACTGGATCGTCTGCTCCGACTGACCATCTGTCTGAGGATGAAAAGCTGTACTGAACTCCAGCCTCGTCCCCATGGCTCGGTGCAGGGTCTTCCAGAACTGGCAAGTGAATTTCACGTCTCGATCAGACACGATCTCCACGGGAACTCCATGAAGTTTGACAATCTCGTCCACGAACAACTCGGCATACTGACTAGCCTTCATAGTCGTCCGGACCGACAGAAAGTGGGCAGACTTCGTAAGGTGATCCACAATCACCCAAATGGAATCATGCCCGATCCTCGACCTCGGCAATCCCACCAAGAAATCCATGGTGATGCACTCCCACTTCCACAAGGGAACCTCGAGTGGCTGCAACTTCCCTTTTGGCTTCTGATGCTCAGCCTTCACTTGCTGACATACAAGACACCCATTCACGAACCTTGCCACTTGCCACTTCATACCTTGCCACCAGAAAGACTTCCTCAAGTCCTGATAAATTTTCAAACTACCAGGATGGACGGTGTACGGAGCACTATAGGCCTCTCTCAAAATTTCCCATCGCAATTCCCACACCTTCGGAACACAAACTCTACCCTCGAAGACCAAAGCCCCATCAGATGCGACTGCGAATCCTCTAACTCTACCGGCTTCCGACAACTCCTTCATCCGGCAAAAGAAACGATCATTCGGTTGCTCGACAACTATCCTCTCACGAAGAGTCGGTCCCACAACCAAAGAGGTCAACATACCCCTGGCTGTCGAAGGTGGCTATACTGCTCTAGTTGTAGTCGTTCGAACTCCCGAAGAAGGACATCTTGCTAGGTAAAAAGACAGGATAACTGGCCATAACTCCTCCGACTAAGGGCATCGGCTACCACGTTAGCTTTCCCCGGATGGTAGCTAATCGTGCAATCGTAGTCCTTGACCAGTTCCAACCACCTACGCTGCCGGATATTCAACTCCTTCTGAGTGAAAATGTACTTTAGGCTCTTGTGGTCAGTAAATATCTCACACTTGCCTCCATAGAGGTAGTGTCGCCAAATCTTCAAGGCGTGAACGACTGCAGCTAACTCAAGATCGTGGGTGGGGTAGTTCTGCTCGTGAGGCTTCAGCTGCCTCGAAGCATAGGCTACGACCCTCCCCTGCTGCATAAGGACATATCCCAAACCCATCTTTGAAGCATCACTATAGATGGTGAACTCCAAAGTAGGGTCGGGAATGGATAGAACGGGCGCAGTAGTGAGTCTCCTCTTCAACTCCTGGAAACTCTCCTCACACTTCTGATTCCAATCGAACCTCACGGCCTTCTTCGTATGGTTGGTTAGTGGCTAGGCTATCTTAGAGAAACCCTCGATAAACCTCCGGTAGTATCCTGCTAACCCCAGAAAACTACGAACATCAGCGGCACTTCTTGGCGTATCCCACTTGCTCACTGCCTCGATCTTGCTGGGATCCACCTCAATGCCTCTCGCTGTCACAATGTGGCCAAGAAATGCCACACGATCCGCAAAAACTCGCACTTCGAGAACTTAGCATACAGCTTCTCGCGGCGAAGAGTCTCCAGCACAATCCTCAGATGCTCCTTGTGCTAGTCGATGCTCCGAGAATAAACCAAGATGTCGTCGATGAACACGATAACAAACTGGTCCAGGAAGGGATAAAAGACCCTATTCATAAGGTCCATAAAAACGGCCGGGGCATTGCTGAGTCCGCACGGCATGACTACGAACTCATAGTGGCCATAACGGGTACGGAAGGCAGTCTTAGAAATATCCGACTCCCGGATCTTCAGCTGATGATAGCCAGAACGCAAGTTGATCTTATAAAAGACGCTGGCTCCTCTCAACTGGTCGAAGAGATCCTCAATGCGAGGTAGGGGATACTTGTTCTTGACCGTAAGGGCATTCAACTCCCCATAGTTAATACACATGCACATCGATCCATCTTTCTTCTTCACGAATAAGACGTGCGCTCCCCACGGCAGTAACACTCGGACGAATGAAACCAAGATTGAGCAACTCCTGGATCTGGGCCTTGAGATCTTGAAGCTCTTTCGGCGCCATACGATAAGGGGCCTTAGAAATAGGGCCGACTCCTGGTACTAGATGAATGGTAAACTCCACTTGGCGGTCGGGCGGTCCTCCGGGCAATTCATCAGGAAAGACATCGAGATACTCGCAGACAATAGAGACTCTCTCCGGGGACCTCTCAGAATCGTCCTCGGATATCATAGAAACCAGATAGCCTTGACAGCTACCCTTAGAAAGACTCTTCCTAGCTTGCATCGAAGAGATGACTCGAGGCACAGTCCTCGACTTCACCCCATAGAAAATAACAGGCTGATCAGAAACAAGGAAGAGACTGACTTCGCGCTCCTGGCACCGGATATCGGCTCGATAGCAAGTGAGCCAGTCCATGCCCAAGATCACATCGAAGTCCCGCATTTCAATAACATAGCAATCGGCCTCCAAAACACGCCCACCAATACTGACTGGAAGACTGGAAATCATAGAATCGGAAATAATGATCTTTCCCGAGGCTAGACTAACCTCGAGAGGGTCACAGTTGCACACAATATCAATAGACAGGGCATCCAAGCATCGAGAGGAGATAAAGGAATGAGTAGCTACAGTGTCACATAACGCAAAGATAGACACATTGGATAAAGAAATCATGCCAGACATGGTACCTGCATTGTTGGCTGCCTCGTCATGAGCAAGGGTATAGACTCGGGCCTGACCCCCAGCCCTCTGTTGGTGTGGTGGGGGCTGCCTGTGCTGCTGCTGCTACTGGTAAGGTGGAGGAGGAAGCTGCTGCTGCTGATGGGGCTGCTGATAAGGCTGCTGCCTCGGGGGTTCGGGGCAGTGGCTGAAGAAGTGACCGGGCTTCATGCAGTTGAAGCAGACCTTCTGATTGAAACGACAATCTCCATGATGATAGCGGCCACACTTATGGCATTTCGGGTTCTGACCATGGGCAGCTGGTGGAACGTCACGGCGGTCTGGTGCCCCACGCTTTCCCTTCCGGTTATCCCTGCGGGAATCAAACTTTCTCTTACCGAACTAGAGCCGGGTGGTGCAGAGAAAATAGGTTGAACTAGCTGCGCAGAAGGGACGGAAGCATCGTGAGTCTGATAACTCCCAAGCTGGACGGCTCGGATAACGGTCTCATCAAATGAAAGATTTCCCTGGCTAGCAACATGCATACGGAGAGTTCGGTTCAGTCCATCTTGGAACTTGTGGTCCTTCTTCAGGTCAGTGTCCACCATATGTGGAGGAAAGGCACTCATGCGGGTGAACTCCCGCTCGTACTCCTCAACTGTACCAGTCCCTTGAGTAAGATCCCAGAAAGCGCGCTCCATCCTCATGCGATAACTCTGAGGATAATACTTCTCCATGATCACCTCCTTCATACGATCCCAAGTCAGGGCATTAAATTCCGCCTGCCTCAACCTCCAATAGACGGACCACTATAGGGCGGCATCGCCCTTCAGCATATAGCGGCCACAGATGACCTTCTGGGCATCGGTGCACTGCAGCAAATCAAAATTCTGCTCTAACTGACGGATCGACTCTGCCACGGCTTCGGGCCCTTCGACCCCAGTGAAAATCGGCGGGGTCAACTGGCAAAACTTAATCACAATGTTGAGATGAGTCCCAGCCGGATTGGGAGCCTGCCGGTGAGGTAGAGATGGGGATGGGGACGGAGGTGGAGACGGAGTAGACTGACGGTTGCGAGCATTACGACGAGCCATAGTTCTACACTGAAAATGGGTCGAACAGTTTAGCACAATAATAAAAGAAGTCTAGAGTTCAACACTAGGGTTCGAATTTAAAGGTGGATCAGTCTTAACCCTGATTTCATTCCAATAATCAATAACCAAACAATATGCAATAATTTCAAAGTTATTCAGCTACTCATACCTGAGCTGGCGCGGCACAACGAGAGCGAGTGGTTTTAACACATAATCACATAATCGACTTTTTATATTTAAACCAGTCTACAGAAACGCAACCTGGCTCTGATACCAAACTGTAACGCCCCACTTTTATTTACCGAAAATCGGGATAAATTTTTTGAAATTTATTTTCTAAAACAATATTTGTGGCGTTACTCATTTTTAAGACATTAATCAATACTCAACACATTCTCAATATTCAACAATGATCAATACTCATAATCCATATTAAAATTTCAATAATGCAAATTCAATAATAATCCCATCAATAATCCAATAATCCGGTACTAGTGAAAAACAATAATCAATAATGATGCAATAATATCCAAGTTCAATTCAAAACCAGTGTTCGCCTAAACGGCCGTTTAGACCGTTTACACGCTGTTTAAACGGTAAACGGCGCTATGGTGTGCAGTTTAGCGGATAAACGGTAATTAAACGGGCTAGCCGTGTAGACGGAAAAAAACCGTGTAAAATGTGTAAACGGGACGGTATTAAACGGTATTAAACGGCCTAAACAGCCGTTTAGGCCGTTTACACGGTCCGTTTTGGAAATAGAAGCGGTTGGGCGGGAGAACAAAAAATTGATCCGTTTTGTGAGAACTATATATGCGTGCAGTGTGTTACTAACTGTTGTGTTGTAAGATGAACACCTGTGATGTTGACTGTTGTGATGTTATCTGCAATTTGCGTATGGGCTATGGCTATGTCATTGACTCATAAGTCATAATATTAATACTAATGTAGTTAAAAACGTGTAATCCGTTTAATCCCGTGTACACGCCGTGTACACCGTCTAAACACTACACGTGCCCTCGCCGACTGTTTACCGTTTAGCGTTTAGGCTAACACTGTTCAAAACAGAAGCATATATTCAAATTAAAGACCACCACTCGCATCCCTTCCGCCGTGCCGCATAAACTAACCTGCATCCATGAAGAGCAGGTGGGGATGAGCACAATGGAAAAATCGAGGTGCTCACCGCTATGCAATAATTAATATCAATACTCAGGAAAACAATTTAAGTATGGTCGCAGCATGTATATGAATCAATAACCGTCCCATCTCCTATCAATAATCAATAATGGTCTCATGTGCACACCTATAACAATAGACTACTGCTGAGCTATATATCGAACGCCTTCCTCGAAGGCCTTACAACGAGTGCCCGACCAGCAGGAGCAATAATCCACCCCGAATGCCAAAACTCACGCCTTGGCCTTACATACGAGGATCACCAACCAAGGCTCACGCCCTGACTGTCAACAATAATAAAGGAGACTACCCAAAGGTACGTTCTATAGCTACGGGGATAACTGTTCGACGGCCAATATAGCTCACATCGAAGGCTACATGGTTCACATGCATACATTGATCATACTACAACAAAAACAATTAATGAAGGCATAGTAAATTTTACAATTACAACCCACCTGGAAATTTCGGTAGAAAATGGCACACAAAAGCAAGCACGTAGGATGAGGCTCGACTCCTCAAACACCTACATTTAAGCGAGATAATTTATCAATAATTTATCTCACTACTAGAGTTTAACATAACACCCATACTTAATAAATATTAAGATTTACGGGTTTTAATCGAATTTTTCGTGGATTTAGAACTCTCTAAGTTTTGAAAAATATGACACGAAAAAATTGATTTGGAGTCTCGAACTTTAAAATAAATTTCTCAATTTTTTCTACTTTGAAAATAATTTTTAAAATCAAACTCGGTAATAAAACGGGCTTCCGGAACTCAAAATAGGCTTAAAAGTCAACTTGGGGTGCCAATTAAAATTTCTGGGCTGCATTAAAAGAAATTGGGCCTAAACATAGGTCTGGCCCAACGCTCATATGGGCTGAGCACACGCGGGCTGAAGGAAGGCCGGACGCGGGCTGAAGTTTCTGTCTGAAATGGGCCGCACGCGGGATGAAATCGGGCCTGATGGCCCGCGCATTTTGGGAGACAACAGGGCTGAAAAAAAATAAAGGTCCCAGGTCTCAAGGTTCGAACCCTGGACTTTGTGCGCGGAAGATTACGCTCAAGACCACTGCGCTACACGGTTAGTTGCAACTTCTTTGAAATCAAATATTACTTCAACAAAAATAAAGGCCTGCCAATTGAACCAAAAGAACAGAACCGCGAGCAGACTGACAGAATTTCAGAATTTCCCCCAAACTCAGACGAGGATACTATCAATGACAACCGGGTCAAGAATATAAGATATCCACGAAAATAACACATTTATAAAGTTCCGAAAAACATTAAAAAACGGCTCCAAAGGGTTAAAAGTCGAAACAACAAAACGTAGTCTGACAACAAACGAATAACAAAACAACGACAACAAGGCTCGAAACGATAGAACGGGTGTCACTGCTGCGTAACGGTATTCACGTTTATAAAATCGAGAGTTCCAATCATTCCCGAAAATCCAAGAATATACGAAACATATATACGAACATACAAATCAACACATAAACCGAATTCGAAACCCAACGAAATGATTCAACGCAAGCGATAATAAACGAAATAATAGTATTCTGAACATCAATAAACGAGAGGGTTCTCCGATTACCTTACTTCGGGAATTTGACGAGCTTCAGGAATAAAAGTACCAAACGAACGGAACTCAAACGAGCAGATCCAAAACCTCGAAGTTCCTCAAAATCTCAGACTGAAGCTCGAAGAACAACTCGTGAATTGGACTGCTGAGGGTCGGCGACGGTGGAGCTGCGCGGAGGTGGTCTCGCCGGAGTTAATGGAGGGTGGGCTGCTGGACGATGGCAACTGCGAAAATAATAATAGTTCGCGGCTAGGCGACTGATGCAAATGCGAGGACGGACTGGAAAGGCTGCCCCAAGGAGATGCCGGCGAGGATGTCCGACGGAAACAATGGTGGACGAAAATTCTTGCCGTGAAGAAGAACAGAGTTGGGTATCAATATATTTTCTTATGTACGGTTAGGAAGATGAGAATATTATCTCGCTTGACTCTATATATAATTAAGAGAGGGAGTTAAGATGTGGGCGAAATCTCACAAGAAAATCGCAACTACAATTCAAGCTGCTGAGGATTAGGACCTGGTCGCAGGGGAAAGAAAACAAAATATCTGCTCCCTTATTACTGCTAGAGTGATTAAGGAGTTGGGCCTAAAAATAAGAGTTGGGCTAACATAATTAAGGTAATTTAGCTGGACATCAATAAATGTAAAGGCAACGGGTCATATTCTTTCAATTGGGCCAAAATAATAATGCTTTGGCTGAGAATAGAACAAGACATTGGGTTCAACATAAAACAATTAGGTTGGGCCAAAGGGAACACATAAAAAAGGCCAAGGATTTAAAATACCATTGGGCCGGAAACCATTTAATCGGGCTAAATAAGTACAACGTGATAACAAGAATTTCGATCGATTCGATAGATGACGATAAACAAATACAAATAAATTGGATCATATATATATATATATATATATATATATCACACAATAATTAATTAAACAATTAATATACATATATACTAATAACAACAAATAATAGCAATTTGACAATTTAGGCATTAAAATAATAATAATAACAATATAATAATAATAATAATAATAATAATAATAATAATAATAATAATAATAATAATAATAATAATAATAATAATAGTAATAATAGTAATAATAGTAATAATACTAATAGTAATAATAAAGGCAATTTAATAATAGCAATAATCAATAATTATTCTCCAATAATTCAAAATGAAACGGGGTATTACAATAATATCTAGATTGTTTAGAAATTTAATATTTAATTGCTTTTATTTATTAGTAGTAGAAGATGCTAGGAGATTTACTAGCATTAGGATTTATATTATTGCATAGATTTGGAGATCTAGATCGAGTAGGCTTAGATTTATTTTGCACCTATAAATACTCATGTACCTCTTCATTAATAAATATGTTGAATGTTGAGTCTTGGAATTGATGAGTGAATCTCATAGGGGGAACTTGTTGTTCTGACGTATGTTTAAACAAGGCCATTAGTGCGTGTTTACATACAGTGTCGGAGAGAAGGCCATTAGAGCGTCTTGAAGTCACGGTGTCTAGGAGAAGGCCGGAGTGCGTCTGTTAGATACACCTATCGTGGATAAACGAAGGCCCTGAGTGCACGTTTATTCACAACCAACCCAGAAATAGGTAAAAACACGGTCCGTCATCATTGGTGCTCTCATTGAGAGGTGCTGATCGTGTTCTTTATCTATCTATCTTTTTTTCTGTTTTTCGGTTTTGCCTTTTGCTGAGGGGACCGAATTTTTTTGTTCTTTTTGGTTCGAAATTTTTGAAATATTGTCGAATTTTTCATTGATTTTTCGTGAGTAATAAAAAAAAAGTGTCATCTAGTCCTTTGTTATTTTTTCGGTTATTACCTTTTGTTGTGGGGCCGAATTTCTTTTTGTTCTTGAATTATTTTTTTGGTTCGGATTTTTTCAAATTTTTAGAGTAAAAAACAAAAAAAAAAAAAATATGTCTTACTTGCCATTGGATGAATTGGATCTGGAAGATCTTGAGTATCTCGAAGGATTGGAAAGGGAATTAACTCCATAGGAACAAGAGTTTTTGGAGGAGCTTCACGAACGAAGGAATTGGGAGGAACGTGAACGACAACTCGTGGAAGCGAGGAGAACTGAGGTGGTCGATGTTCCGAACAATGGTGATGAAGGTGCATTAAATTTTTTAATCCTTGAGGACAAGGAAAGTCTCGATGATGAGGGGAGTGATACGGAAGTGGTCATCAACCCAGGCGAGTCGGAGGATAAAGGAGGCGAGGGTCTCGATATATGGCTGGAGAGCATGTTAGAAGAGCCATCAAGCCCGATATATAGACCTTCATACAAAAGGAATTGGCCAAAAGGATGTGGTCCAAGGTTGATGTTGAAGGCAAGGAAACGCTAGGCCAAGAGACGACGCAAAGCAAAGGCAAGTCAATGTTGTGGGCCTTGTGCGAGAAAGAGACGAGCATCGAAGATAGAGGCTAAAAGGCAAGGTAAGAAAAGAATGGAAGATGGTTGGATCTGGCGAGTTGGTGATTGTGTGGGGAAGGATGGAAGGTGCATTGAAGGATGGGACCGTGGGACAAACCAAGGTCATCGGGCGGGCACTTGAGGTCGGTTGGCGACGAAAGTGTGAGCACGAGCATGGAACGCGCATTGTGCCTTGATGCGCGCGAATGGACGAATGATCGTGCAAGAGAGGTACGGGCAATGGGCGCATGGGATGAACACGGTTGCGGTTGGACGGAGCAGGCTGTGAATGTATACGGTACGTGCAACGCAACAGGTGCGAGAGGATGCGCAGTAGATGATTGGAGCCCTCGGACGATGGATGCGACGCGCGAAGAAGCAGGCGCGGCGGGGTGCGCCGTAGACGATTGGGCTGCGGACGTTGGCGGGGATGCGCCAGCCACATACAGAGAACGGGCCGAGCACAAAGGACGCGCGAGTGAGCAACACACGGGCCTAGCCCTTACGGGACTAGGAATGGTGAGCGCGCGGTGCTACGCGCGCGAGGATGACGGCGACAGAGGAGCGTGCGCAAGGGCGCGCGAGTGCAGAGAAGACGCGGGCGCATGCCTATGCGCGATAGGCATAGGCGAAGGAGGCGGCGCGCACGTGCGGGCAGCAGGCGACACGGAATGAGCGCTCACGAGAGAGAGCGCGTGTGCGGGGCGTGTGCGGGACGCCGAGTCCACCGAGGACTAGGGCTCGCAAACGCGCGCACATTGGTGAGGCGATGCGTTGAGGCGGTCGAAATACTTGGGGCGTGTGAATTTGGAATTGTTTGGAGTGCAAGCCAAGCAAGATCAAGACAATCTAGTTAATTAGGACTCTAGTATATTTAGTTTCCTTCTTGCACAATAATATCTAGATTGTTTAGGAATTTAATATTTAATTGCTTTTATTTATTAGTAGTAGAAGATGCTAGGAGATTTGCTAGCATTAGGATTTATATTATTGCATAGATTAGGAGATCTAGATCTAGAGGCTTAGATTTATTTTGCACCTATAAATACCCATGTACCTCTTCATTAATAAATATGTTGAATGTTAAGTCTTGGAATTGATGTGTGAATCTCATAGGGGGAACTTGTTGTTCTTATGTGTGTTTAAACAAGGCCATTAGTGCGTGTTTATATACAGTGTCGGAGAGAAGCCCATTAGAGCGTCTTGAAGTCACGGTGTCTAGGAGAAGGCCGGAGTGCGTCTGTTAGATACATCTATCGTGGATAAACGAAGGCCCTGAGTGCACGTTTATTCACAACCAACCCAGAAATAGGTAAAAACACGGTCCGTCATCACAGCGGCTCGCGGCGGCGCTGCTCTGAAGATGACGGCTGGAAGTCACGACTGGAGGCGGCGGTGCAGGAGGCTTGCGGACAGATTCACGGCAACCGATTCTTGTGAGGGGAAAGGCGACGGGATTTCTTGCGAGAGGGATTGAGGACGACGAGCAGATTAATATTTCTTTTGTTATCTTGCGATCGCGAGAGGGTGAGAGAGAGATTGAGATAAGATGACTGCGGGATTGGTTTTCGATTAGCAGAGGTCACGATTAAATTAAGCCAACTAGGTTTCCTCAGTCTAAACTTACCAAGCCAGCAATAAGAGAGAGAGAGAGAGAGAGAGAGAGAGAGAGAGAGAGAGAGAGAGAGAGAGAGAGAGAGAGAAACGGGCGGGTCGGGCCGCCGAGTGCGGGGCGCGGGTACAAGGTCGGGTATCTCTGTTAAACTCTACGAATATTTAGGCCCATATCGATTGAACGGTTAGAACGATTATTAAAATAAAATCGGAATATATATTATATATATAAAATACACAATAATATTTATTTATTACAAACATTTAGACAAATAATAATAATTATAATAATACTAATAACAATATTAATAGCAATTTGACAAATTAGAAATTCATTTAATAAAATAAAATAAATTCACAATATTAATAATGCCGAAATATCTAAAAAATCCATTATTCAAACGGATTATATTCGGTTCATGAGATTAAACCGAAATCGACTTACGACGAACGTTTTTTCAATAAAACGATCGATTACTCCAACCTTTTACTTAAGCCGACAACGCAACTAATAAAATAAATATAATCTCATAAATAATATTCGAGAAATAGAATATTCCAAGAAATTCTATAAATCGAATGGGACGTTACAGTGGTTAACCTCTTATCGAGCTCCTGAAAGCTCGATTCACATCGATCAGTCCACTTGAACTTCACAGACTTCTTCGTCAGCTGGGATAAAGGAAGGGCAATCTCAGAAAAGCCCTCAATAAACCTGCGGTAATAGCCAGCCAAACAGAGAAAACTGCGAACCTCGGACGGACTCTTCAGTGTCGACCAGTTCTGAACAGAGGAAACTTTGGATGGATTAACCTCGATACCTGCCTGAGTAATAACATGGCCAAGAAAGGCTACTCTCTGGAGCCAGCATTCGCATTTGGAGAATTTAGCATATAACTTTTCTCGTCTAAGGGTTTCAAGGACAACCCTCAGATGCTCCTCGGGTTCCTTCTGACTCTTGGAGTAGATAAGAATATCATCAATGAACACAATAACAAACTGATCAAGATAAAGATGAAAGATACGGTTCATCAGGTCCATAAATACTGCTGGAGCGTTGCTGAGGCCAAATGGCATGACTACGAATTCATAATGACCGTACCGAGTACGAAAAGCAGTCTTTGGAATGTCTGACTCTTTGATTTTCAGCTGATGGTAGCCTGATCGTAAATCAATCTTGGAGAAAACACAAGCTCCCCTCAGCTGATCAAATAAATCATCAATCCTGGGAAGCGGATATTTATTCTTGATCGTCAACCGGTTAAGATCCCGGTAGTTGATACACATGCGCATAGAGCCGTCCTTCTTTTTAATGAAAAGAACGGGTGCTCCCCATGGTGACACACTCGGCCAAATAAAATCGAGTTTCAACAATTCCTGAACTTGTGCCTTGAGCTCTTGCAATGCTTTCGGCGCCATACGATAAGGTGCTTTGAAAACTGGGCCGGCTCCTGGAATCAGATCAATAGAGAACTCTACCTGCTGGTTAGGTGGTCCTCCTGGAAGTTGGTCCGAAAACACGTCCACAAACTCACGAACAACAAGAACGTCGTGAGGTGTTCGTGCCTTCGGTGAATCATCGACAAGGCTTACAAGATAACCCTGACAGTCGCCTCGTCGTAACATCTTTTTGGCTTTCTCCACAGAAATAACATGAGGCAAGAAACGAGTCTTGGTGCTAAAAAAAGTAATAGAATCATCTCCCGGAAGATAAATAGTAATCTTCCGGTCATGGCATCGAATATTTGAATGAAAATATGATAGCCAATCCATGCCGAGAATGAGGCCAAAATCCCTCATCTCGAGAACATAAGCGTCGGTGGACAAGATACGACCACCGATAGAAAGGCTGAGATCTGTAGCTTTAGCAGTAGTCACTATCTTTCATCCCGAGGCTAAACTCACCTCGAGAGGATCGACAACGGTAATAGCATGTATTTCGATGGCATAAACACATCGTCGTGATATAAAAGAGTGAGTTGCCCCAGTATCAAATAAGGCAAAAATAGGAACATCGTTAAGTATAAGCATCCATGACATGGTGCCTGGTAGTTGTTTCGCCTCGGCCTGATTGACTGCATAAACTCAAGCTTGCTGTCTGCCCCTTTTCTGTTGCTGGGGTGGCCTTTGAGCCTGTTGTCTGGGTTGTTGCTACTGTTGTGGCTGCTGGGGCTGCTGTGGTGGCTGCTGGAGTTTCTTCGGACAGCGGTTGGCAAAATGTCCGGGCTAGTGACAATAATAACAAATATCCTGGCCAACGCGACACTCTCCGCGATGGAGTCGTCCACAAGTGGGGCATGGTGGAATCTGTTGTGGCCTCGGACGGGTCCTCCTGTCAGTCTGGGCGCCTTACCCCTTCCTCTTCTTGTCCTTCGGTGGTTGGGCAGTAGCTGGTGGAACTGGTGGAGCTGTAGATGATTGGGCAGGGGTAAATGGTTGAAGACGATCGTGGTTAGCCTCTCTCCGAATGCTGGCGTCCACCTCCTGGGCAATAGAAACGGCACGAGCGTAGGTTTGTACACCGTGACCTACAATGTTGTGACGGACTGCTGGGTAAAGCCCGTTACCGAAACGTTGTTCCTTCTTCGCCTTTGTATTCACCAGATCGAGAACAAAGGCTCCGAGTCGAGTGAATTCTCTCTCGTACTCATCAACAGAACGAGTACCCTGTTTGAGCGCCAGGAACTGACGCTCCATCTCTGCTCGATAGTACGTGGGATAGTACTTCTCACGAATCAACTCCTTGAACCTGTCCCAGGTACAACCTTACTTTTCGCCGGGGCGCATACTCCAGTAAGCGTTACACCAGAGTCGTGCATCCTCCGTCAACTGAAGTTGTGCGCATAAAACGCGATAACGATTTGGACAGTCCATGACCTCGAAAATCATTTCAAGGCCCTGAACCCATTCGTCCACGATTCGAGGACCTCCCTGGCCGGAGAATTTCTCGGGGTGATAGTCGCAAAACTGTGCGACTACTGTGGCCTGGGGGACAACCGGACGATCGGGCTCCCTACGTGGCGGCATCTGAATATTGGAAAGTTTCAACATTATCAGACACAAGGAATATACTTTTAGCTGATCAAAAAAGCGCACAAATCTCTTGACGAGTTGCTTAACATGGCTGAGAAATACAGACATTAATCATGGATATACTAGACTATGGATCCTGAACATGATTCGAGCATCTTAACTAAGTCATAACTGCGAAATTTCTTAGCATAGACATAGTAATTTGTTTATAATTTAAAAACATGAATCAGCACTTACCTGTAGTCGGCGAGGCGTGAGCGTGACGTGTTCAGGTCTTTTGAAAAATTTCTGACTCGTAAAAATTTTCAAAGTCGCAGAAGCGTGCTCTGATACCAACTGTAACACCCCGCTATTTCATGAAAATCAAAGTGCGCTGTTCGTAAAGTTTATCGAAATAAAAACATTTAAGTTGCGAAATACTGATTCGCAGTGCTACCATAATACATGACTTTACCTGAAAAATCGTTATTTTAGTTTTAAAGAAAAATAAAATGGTTTATCATAACATAGTAATCGACTAAAAATTGGATCAAAAGCTAAGTTTGGCAAACAGTCGTAATCAGCGGAAAACGTAACGTAGCCAAAACATTTTAAACATATAACCAAAATCCTGAACCGATCGCCAGCTCACTCCTCGGCTTTGACCCTTTGACCTGAAAAACATGAATAACGTTGGGCGTGAGCACTAACTCCACTGTGCTCCGTAGGAACTCATACTAAAGTAAACAGTGAAAATAATTGCAATATCATGATCCTGGCATATACATAACTGAACTGAAACCGGTACTGAATAAGCATGAACTGATAATCATCAACTGACTAATACCTCATCTGCCAGCATTAAAATGTCGGACATCATGTGCACACTCTAGTGGGCAGACTAAGGCCACTAGAACCCAGAATGGACCGGCGACAATTCCAAGCGGATACTGACTGATAGAACATACCTCAAACATGGTAGAGTAACTATAATCAATGTAATACCCAATCCGAGTCCCCATATGATCCGTGGAAATGAAAAGGCAGTGCTGATAATTGTAGCCTGATCAAACTGAAACATTATATAAACAATTACTAAGTACTATGCTAAGACTGATAAAAATAGTTTTTTAATATGTTAAGATGCTCTATTGGAACTTGACATGATATTTGTGCTTAATCGGTATAACTGGAACCGAATTAATATGGAACTGGACTGATATGAGTATACTGGATTGGATCAGACCCAGAATTTAACTAAAAATTGAACATAAATATGAACCAGGACTTAAATCATTAAAATATACGCTGAACCGGTCTTAACCGGTCAGCTCCCGGTCTGGCCGGACCGCTGACCTGCTATGGCCGGGCGGTCGGCCGCTGGCTCGACCAACGGGTCTGCTGAGGCCGCAGGC
>CACSLK010012206.1:16459753-16475444 GCA_902706635.1 Striga hermonthica
CTAGATCTTGTATCAATGGAGCACAAGAAATAGAACTACTCCTTGGAAGAGAGAGAGAAAGGGGCGGACGACTCCCAAAAGATGTGGGATTGTTCTCTTCTCTTCCATGAGCCTAATGCGGTATATATAGAGCTACAGTAGGGACCCTAAGGAGAATAGGATAAGGGCTTCTAATATATTAATACTGTGGAACAACCCCTCAATTAATATATTAATAATATTAAAGTCCACCACAATAATATTATTGCACTCCCCTCACCTATCCCAAATTACATTTGAGACTCCTTATTTTAATTATCCGATTTACCTCCCCATGTTTAAGATATAATGTCCATTAATTAATTCGATCACTAATAATCAAGAATTAATTAATATATTATATTACCGAAGCTAGCGCTCGCTCATAGCATTCATATTATGCCGGAATAAATCCACCTGCAGGGTTTAGCATAATATTCCTTCATGAACTCACTTCGGGGACATCATCACACTAACGCACATGGTGACCGTAAATATCCTAATAGCACATCGAACACACAATGTTATTACCCAATTCATTAAGTATGTCGACCCGGCTTGGATCTCACCCAAAGAATCAAAGCAACAACAATTATGTGCACATGCCTATTTAATATCTTACGGGTTAAGAGCACGCAATAATTAACCGAGGCCTAGTTCGTTTACGACGATTAGTATAAAACGAACATCCCTCTCTGGGATCCTGTTCAATACATAAATGTACTAGTGCAATTAATCGGTCAAGAAAAACCTTACGGTTGACACTACAACCGTTCCGATGGGTTGTTCAATTCCATCTAGGTTGTGAACCAACGATTCTTGTTTCGCAAGTAACTGATATAGTGATCTTCGGTACGCCCGATGACGACCCACTTATCTACATGCAAAACAACAGAACGTGGAACTTATTTAACCAAACATAATTCTCATTCATCAAGGAATAACAAGTGTAATATCCACTAAAGAAAGCTTAAGTATATGACACCAACACCATGTGCCAGCGAGGACGCTGGACCCTCCAAGGAGGGTGGGTCCAGATATCCCACATCGGTTGTGAAGGAGAACAAAGCATGCCTTATAAGTGGCTGTGGATACCTTCACTAGTGTGACGCGTTTTGGTGAGCCAGCTCTCAAAGGCAAAACCGTGAGGGTGAGAGTGCCCAAAGCGGACAATATCACACTACGGTTTAAGATGTTGGGCTATTACAGAATGATCTAGATATCCCACATCGATTGTGAAGGAGAACGAAGCATGCCTTATAAGTGGTTGTAGATACCTTCACCAGTGTAACAGCCCAGCCAACCCGTAGTGTGATATTGTCCGCTTTGGGCACGCTCATCTGCACGGTTTTGTCTTTGGGAGCTGGCTCACCAAAACGCATCAATCAAGTTAAGGCTTGCCTTAACCCTGCACATCGGTGTGTGGTGATATTGTCCCTGCTGGTCTTGTCCGCAGGGTTTTGTTCTGGCTCTAGCCCAAACGCTTCACACTAGTGAAGGTATCCACAGCCACTTATAAGGCATGCTTCGTTCTCCTTCACAACTGATGTGGGATATCTGAATCCACCCTCTCTTGGAGGGCCCATCATCCTCACTGGCACATGGTCCGGGTACTGGCTCTGATTCCATTGTAATAGCCC
This sequence comes from Striga hermonthica, assembly GCA_902706635.1. NCBI lineage: Eukaryota > Viridiplantae > Streptophyta > Magnoliopsida > Lamiales > Orobanchaceae > Striga > Striga hermonthica. Next base: position 16,461,412 of record CACSLK010012206.1, read on the forward strand.
AGCCAACCCGTAGTGTAATATTGTCCGTTTTGGGCACTCTCACCCTCACAGTTTTGCCTTTGGGAGCTGGCTCACCAAAACACATCACACTAGTGAAGGTATCCACAGCCACTTATAAGTCATGCTTCGTTCTCCTTCACAACCGATGTGGGATATCTGGATCTTGTAACAGCCCAGCCAACCCGTTGTGTGATATTGTCTGCTTTGGGCAAGCTCGGCCAAATCCACGACCAACACCACCACATCCGAGCTCATTTCTCCTTGCCGATCCTGTCATCTGAAAAACAAGTAATAATGGGGTGTGAGCACTAAATCACCATGCTCGTGAGAAGCCATACTAAATTAAACAGCAATAATAATATCAATATCATGATCGCATGTATATAAGTAAACTGAAATCTCCCGGACACTTTGGGCGGTCCCAGACACTCTAGCCGGTAACTGATATGTAATCTTCCGAACACTCTGATCGGTAACAGTGTGCACACTCTAGTGGAATATTAAGGCAAACTCGGGCCACCACCAGAACTTAGGGGAAAACTACTCGGCCTCAACCCATAAGCGGACTTATATACATACCTTTGTCATGATCTAGCTATTATACTCAATGTAATACCCAGTCTGGGTCCCCACCTGTTCTGCTTTTGAAAATATGTAAGTGCTGTGCTAGTAGCTGGCTCCTCAAGCTACATAAAAATATAAGCAAACAAATACTATCACACTACGAATTTACCCAGACCATGTGCCAGCGAGGACGCTGGGCCCTCCAAAGAGGGGTGGATCCAGATATCCCACATCGGTTGTGAAGGAGAACGAAACATGCCTTAAGAGTGGCTGTGGATACCTTCACTAGAGTGACGCGTCTGGGCTAGAGCCAGAACAAAACCCTACGGTCAAGACCAGCAGGAACAATATCACCATGCACTGCTGTGTAAGGTTAAGGCAAACCTTAACTTGAGTGATGTGTACCAGCTCCCAAAGGCAAAACCGTGAGGGTGAGAGTGCCCAAAGCGGACAATATTACACTACGGGTTGGTTGAGCTGTTACAACAGGCCCACTAAGTCGATTCCCCACTGAGCGAACGGGATCGGGCAGCTGATCATCGTCATTGTTTCAGCTGGAATATGAGTGATCTGTCCATGTCATTGGCACTTCTCGCATTCTCGTACCAACTTTCTTGCCATTGCTCGTACTTTTGGCTAATAATAGCCTGCTCGTAAGGCTTTTCCAGCTAAAGCTCGAGATCCGGTATGCGCCCCGCAACATCCTTAGTGAACTTCTCTTAGAACATAATTCCCTTCCTTTTCAGAAACACATCTTATGTGAGGCCCGACATATGACTTCTTGTATAGGACCCCGGCAACTTCGAAATACTTGTTTAAATAACGAGCAACTTTTTCAGCCTCTTGTTTATCCCCAACGGGGACTTGCCCCTGCAAGAGTTCTTTAATTGACTTCTTCCAATCGTCTTTCTCCCCAACTTCCATTGTCTCGCCGAACACACTTCCTTCTAAGTGCATGGTTGTGATGCGATCTCCTACCATTCCTTCATTTGAACTTGCGATCCTAGCCAGCCAGTCGGCTCGCTTGTTCTCCTCTTGTGGTACTTGTATAAAGTCGAACTTCTTCGACCCCTGCACGAGACTTTGGATCTCATCGACATATTTCATCATTCGTTCCTCTTTGATTTCACAAGTTCCTATCACTTGCCTGACTACAAGCTGCGAGTCAAAATACGCTAGTATTTTAGTCCCTCCTTTACATATTGAGAGTTGGATCCCTTTGATAAGCGCCTCATATTCTTCTTTGTTGTTCGAGGCTTTGAACCCCATTTTGATGGAGAAGTCTAGATGCTCGCCCTCAGTGGATACGAGGACGTTTCTGAGGCCAGATCCTTTGGCTACAGAGAATCCATCGACGTGCATCACCCACTTCTTCTCTTCACCCTTGGTACACTCTTGGATGAAATCGGCCAACGCTTGAGCCTTTATGGCTCTTCTGGGCTCATATTTGATTGTGTATTCACTTAACTCGACAGCCAATTTGACAAGCCGACCGGATACTGTAGGTCGTCCTAACTTTTCTTCAAGCTGAAAGTTTGTCCTTACAACCACGGTATGATTTACAAAATACGACCTTAACTTCTTCGTCGTTATCACCAGGGTTAGATCGGCTTTCTCGACTTTAGATTATCTCGCCTCGGCTCCCTGAAGTACTCGAATTGTGTACTAGATTAGTTGTTGGGAACCTCCATTCTCCCGAAGTAGCACTGAGCTCAATGATACCATCCCGACTGAAATGTAAAGCACCAACTCGTCATTGGGCTCAGGTTTTGTCAACAAATGCAACCCACTTAGGAACTCCTTCAACATTTCAAACGCCATTTGAGCCTTCTCGCTCCATATGAAAGTCGACTTCTTCTTAAGAAGTCGGAAGAATGGTTAACTTTTTTCAGCAGCTCAAGCAATGAACCTGCTTAACCCCGTAATTTGACCTGTAGGGACTTGCACTTCCTGGATATTCCTCGGTGGGGCCATGTCGAGTATAGCTTTAACCTTCTCTTTGTTTACTTCGATCCTCTCTCAATTACAACGTACCCCAGAAATCGTCCTGCTCTCACTCCAAAGGCACATTTACTTGGATTCAGCTTCATTCCAAATGATCTGAGCGTTGTGAAGGTTTCTCTTAAGTCATCAGTATGTGAAGTCGAGGATATGCTTTTCACAAGGATATCGTCCACGTATACCTCCATATTATGTCCAATTTGAATTGAACATTCGATCCATCAATCTTTCATAAGTCTCCCCTGCATTCCTGAGTCCGAAGGGCATAACGACATAACAGTATGTCCATTTGCTTGTCACAAAACTCACTTCGCTTTGATCCTCCGAGGCCAAGGGAATTTGGTGATACCCTTGGGAGGCGTCCATCATACTGAGCAACTCGCAACCAGCTGTGGAGTCGACCAGCTGGTCAATTATTGGCAATAGATAGTGATCCTTCAGGCACGCCATGTTCATGTCTCGAAAGTTGATGCACATGCGCCATTTGTTCAATGCCTTCCTCGCCATCACTGTGTTAGATACCCATTCTAGGAACTGGATCTCTTTGATGTCTCCTGCTCGCAACAACTTATCCACCTCGACTTCAATTGCCTTGTCGATCTCCGCTCTATGGTGTCTAAGTCATTGTTTCACCGGCTTCTTGAGGTGGTCGATATTGAGTTTATGGTCCATGATCTCGGGGTCGATCCCTGTCAGCTCCTCAGGGGTAAAGGCAAATATATCCCTGAACTCTTTTCGCAGTGCGACGAGTTGATCCCGCAACATGACCTCCAAATCTTTCCCGACCTTGGTGGTCTGATCCTCCATCTCTCCAATTTGCATTTCCATCAATTCTCCATGTGGCTGAAGAACCACAACATATACATTTTGAACTGATTCCATTTTTTTGAGAGAGTTGAAGAATTAAATGGAAGCCAGAGGATGCCCTAGGGGCTGTGGTTGTCGCAACCTCTATTCATTTTGTCTTCTAGGCAAGGGCAAGATTCTTTCTCTGAGTTAGGCTCCCCGTGGCAAAGCCACTCCGTTGACCCGTACGGACGAGAATTTGACTCCACGAGAAATTGAAGAAGAAGCTGGGTAATCTCATCTTCGGACCATGGGATCCTTTCCTATCAGATAGGAAGGGCTGTAGCACAACATGTATTTCTAAGTAATTACCCCACAGATCCCTTATCTATCTATATAAAGAAGGAATTATGCCTTTTCTCACTCGACATTAGTTTCTTTCCTTCTTTGATTTCCGCTCGTTGGTTGGTTTCCACTACTATCTGGTAGCAGGTTCTCGATAATTTTTTCTCTCCTTGAGCCTTTCTCACTCGATCTCCCACGAGAAACTTCAACTTTATGTGGTAAGTCGATACCACAGCCTGAAACGTGTTAAGTGTCGGCCTTCCAAGAATAACATTGTAAGTTGACTCGACATCGACCACCACGAACATTACCATCTTCACCTTCCTCAAGTCACCTTCCCCTAGGACGACAACAAGCATGGTTTCTCCTAGGGGCATTACTTCCGACCCATTGAATCCAAAGAGCGATGTATGAAAGGGTGTGAGTTGGATGTCGAGGTCCATCCTTTTGAGGCAATCATAAAAAAAACACATTCACCGAGCTCCCAGTATCGACAAACACTCTTTGTACTTCTTAACCCAATACTTGGGCGGTTATCATTAGGGCATCATTATGGGGTTTCTCGACCTCTCCCACATCTGCTGGCCCAAATTTCATCACTGGGCCATTCTCATCGACCTGCACCTCGACTTTCGCATGTCGCCCTCGGGCATACGCCTTCCTTGCTCGATTTGAATCTCCATCAGTTAGTCCGCCAAACATCAAGTGTATTACTCCTCTTTTCCGAGGAAGTTCCTCCTTCTTCGGTGTTCTCACCCTCTTGCGAGGGCTCCTACTTCTTTCTTTTCTTCTGCTCGACCGTTAACGATCCTTGTATATGAATTCCTTCACGTGCCCAGCTTTGATCAACCTCTTGATCTCGTCTTTGAGGTGCCTGCAATCGTCAGTATTGTGCCCGTAGTCTTTGTGAAATCGCCAATACAAGTTACTCTTGGGCTTTGTTGGTTCGTCCTTCCTCGTCCTGGGCCATCTAACAACATTATCGTGGATCTCATTTTCCATCCAGTATTCTTTCTTGAGGAGCCGACAAAGGGTCTATTGAGTCGGCCTCCATCCCTTAGATTGTTCCTCTCTCTGCTCTCGGGGATCCTCTCCTCTCTGCCGACGGGTAAGACCTTTTGTCCTTCTTCTCGTCTTGAGGTTCAATTTTCGTCTTTATCGTCTGTAAGAATTCGGTTTCTACTTTCTCGACATTCATGTACTCCACACACCTCCCCAATATTTAATCGCATGTCCTATCAGGTCGCTTCGCTAAAGAATTTTTTCTCAACACTGGTACTAGTCCCCTGGTTAGTCCTCCCGACTTGATTTCCTCTGTGGCCGAGGGCACGTCAATGACTTGATTTGTATCCATTGCCCAGAATCGATCAGCTGGTCGACTCAACTGCAGGATGTGAGTTGTTGAGCCTGATGGATGACTCGTAAGGGTATCATCAAATTCCCTTGGCGAGAGAAGATAGAAAGAGGGTGAGCTTTGTAACAAGTCGGGGTACTTACTGTTACGTGGTGATGCCGTTCGGTTTAAAAAATGTGGGCGCCACGTACCAGAGGTTGGTGGACAAAATTTTTAAGGACTAGTTGGGGAGAAACATGGAGGTATATGTAGATGATATGTTAGTGAAAAGCAAGGAAGAGATGGAAACGTTCTTGACTTTGAGGAGGTACGGGATGAAATTGAATCCAACTAAGTGTTTGTTCGGAGTAAAGTCGGGGAAATTCTTGGGTTACTTGGTGACCAAGAGAGGTATCGAGGTAAATCCAGAGAAAGTACGGCAGTGATGGAGATGAAGTCGCCGGTGAATGTTAAGGAGGTACAAATCCTGGCTGGTCGAATCGCAGGACAAAGTCGTTTTATATCGAAGGTGGCGGAATAGAGTGGCCCTTTGCTTACAAAATTGAAGAAGAGTGCGAAATTTCAATGGACGGAGGAGGCGCAGTGGGAATTTGAAGAGTTGCGAGGGGTGTTAGCCAACCTTCCCTTATTGGCTAAACCCATGCAGAGCGAGGAGTTGGTGCTGTACATTTCTATTAGAGAGAGGGCTGTAAGTTCGGTGCTATTGCGGGAGGAAGGGGCAGCACAATTTCCCATCTATTACATGAGTAGGGTGATGCAGGGGGTGGAGATGAGGTATTCGGAGATCAAAAAGTCTGCTTTGGCTATGGTCGTAACTGCTCGAAAATTGAGACCTTATTTCTTGAACCATAAGGTGAAGGTGCGAACGAACATGTCGTTGGGAGAAACACTTGGCCGACCATCAGTCTCTGGTCGATTGGTGAAATGGGCGGTTGAGTTGAGTGAATACTCTGTGTCGTATTAGCCGAGGAGGGCCATAAAAGCGCAGGTGTTGGCGGATTTTATCCAGGAAGGCATTAAGGTCGAGGAGGAGTCAGGGGGAGTATGACAGTTATTTGTGGATGGATCGGTGGCGAGAAGTGGAGCCGGATTAGGAATTGTCCTGGTCTCTCCTAAGGGCGATTACTTGGAATTTGCGGCCAAAGTGGGGTTCAAGATATCTAATAACGAGGCCGAGTATGAGGCGGTGATCAAAGGTTTGAGTCTGGCTAGGGCGGGAGGAGCCCGGAAAGTATGACTGCATTCTGATTCCCAACTGGTGGTCGGGCAGTTTCAGGAGGGGTTTGAAGTCAAAGAGGACCGGATGCAGAAATATGTAGACGAGATGAGGAAGTTGAAAGAGGAGTTTGACTCATTCGAGCTGATACAGATCCCTCGAGGAGAAAATGGTCGGGCAGACTTGTTATCGAAAATTGCTCAAAGCTTGGTGGACTGTAAGAGCAGAAGTGTTACTCTATTGTATCTAGAGAGAAGTGTGGTCGAAGCGGAAGTGGCAGAGATTAAAGAAGTGGAGGATTGGAGAGCCCCGATCTTAGAGGAGCTGGGAGCGGTAGCGATAAAGGCGATGAGGAGGTTTTTTTAGCATGAAGGCATTATTTACAAGCGGTCGTATGCGGGACCACATTTGCGGTGTGTTACTAAGGAGGAAGGTCGATATGTGTTGAGAGAAATGCACGAAGGGTGCTGCAGTGACCATAGTAAGTCAGGAGCCTTGGTTGCAAAAATTTTGAGGGCAAGATATTTCTGGCCGGCGATGAGGGAAGATGCGAAGGCGATGGTGAAGAAATGCTTACAATGCCAAAAGCAGTGCCCCTTATCCACCAACCGGCAGAGGCGATGACAACGATGAGTGCCCCTATACCATTCGCCCAGTGGGGTATCGACCTGGTAGGGACGATGCTGCAGGGAACTGGACAGAGGAAGTTCTTGATAGTGGCGTTGGATTATTTCACAAAATGGGTGGAGGCCGAACCTTTGGCGAAGATCACGGAGGAGAAAGTAATTATATTTTTATACAACAACATTTGCTGCAGGTTTGGCGTGCCCAAAGTGTTGATTTCTGACAATGGCACTCAGTTCAATGGCAGGCGGATTCGAGCATGGTGTGAAGACATAAAAATTGAGCAACACTTTTCCTTCGTTGCTCATCCGCAAGCCAATGGCCAGGTCGAGGTAACCAACCGAATTATATTGAATGGGCTGAAAACAAAGCTGGAAAAGGTCTCCGGGGCATGGGTCGATGAGTTGAGCTTGGTACTTTGGGCGTATCGCATAACCCCGAGGTCGACAACAGGAGAAACTCCCTTCAGTTTAGCATATGGGATGGAGGCGTTGCTGCCGGTCGAAGTCGAGTTATCATCCCAGAGATCAAGCACATATGATACTGAGCAAAACGAGGATTTAATGATGGAGGCCCTGGATACTATTGATGAGCTGTGTGGAAGAGCAGCAATCAGGGTGGAGGCATACAAGCAAAGGATGCGAGCCGCTCACGACAAAAAGGTGAAAGTTCACAGACTCCAACTAGGCGACCTGGTTTGGAAACGTGTCGATGTACTCAAGCACGTGGGAAAGCTAGAGCCAAATTGGGAGATACCATACCTGGTCGAGCGAGGGCACGCAGGAGGAGCGTACTCGCTGAAAGATGCAGAAGGTCGATCGCTTGCCAGGTCATAGAACATAGCTAATTTGAAAAAAAAAAATTCTTACTCTTTTCAAAGAAATCCTGGAAGTCCGAACAAAGTTGTAACTTGCAAAATTGGTATGGTTTGGATGACAGGAGGAATATGGTGTGGTCTAACTTGATGGTCGCTTGTTTAGAACATCCCTTGGGGTGGGCAGGTTGGTCGGTTACTCATGCCCTCGGGCTAGGTGACCTCCTGTTTAGAACATTCCTCGCGGGTGGGCAAGTGTGAAGACCAAAACCCACCATGATTAAGGCCCTCGGGCTAGGTGGTCGCTTGTTTAGAACATCCCTTGGGGTGGGTAGGTTGGTCGATTACTCACGCCCTTGGGCTGGGTGGCCTCCTGTTTAGAACATTTCTCGTGAGCGGGCAACTGTGAAGACCAAAACCCACCATGATTAAGTCTCTTGGGCTGGGTGGTCGCTTGTTTAGAACATCCCTTGGGGTGGGCAGGTTGGTCGATTACTCACGCCCTCGGGCTGGGTGACCTCCTGTTTAGAACGTTCCTCGCGGGTGGGCAAGTGTGAAGACCAAAACCCACCATGATTAAGGCCCTCGGGCTGGGTGGTTGCTTGTTTAGAACATCCCTTGGGGTGGGCAGGTTGGTCGATTACTCACGCCCTCGGGCTGGATGGCCTCCTGTTTATAACATTCCTCGTAGGTGGGCAAGTGTGAAGACCAAAACCCACCATGATTAAGGCCATCGGGCTGGGTGGTCGCTTCTTTAGAACATCCCTTGGGGTGGGCAGGTTGGTCGATTACTCACGCCCTCGGGCTGGGTGACCTCCTGTTTAGAACATTACTCGCGGGTGGACAAGTGTGAAGACCAAAACCCACCATGATTAAGGCCCTCAGGCTGGGTGGTCGCTTGTTCAGAACATCCCTTGGGGTGGGCAGGTTGGTCGATTACTCACGCTCTCGGGCTGGGTGGCCTCTTGTTTAGAACATTCCTCGCGGGTGGGCAAGTGTGAAGACTAAAACCCACCATGATTAAGGCTCTCGGGCTGGGTGGTCGCTTGTTTAGAACATCCCTTTTGGGCAGGTTGGTCGATTACTCACGCCCTCGGGCTGGGTGACCTCCTGTTTAGAACATTCCCCGCGGGTGGGCAATGTTCGTTCCATTTTTGTCATGTTTTCTTTGTTTATTTTGCATTTATTTTTTCCCATTCTAGGTTATTTTCTTTGGTTCTTGGTCCATTTTGTGTCGTGTCGTGTGTTTTCGTTATTTTGTTCGTTTTTTGTTTTTCTTGTTTCTTTTTTCTGTTTTCTGCATTTTTTCTTGTCGGTGGTGATGTGCAGGATAGGTGGTTCGGTTGGGAAGTGGGCACGCGAGGATGATTATCTATACGGATGAGTTGGGGTCGCGTAGGAAAAGATGGAATCCAATTCCGAGTCCAGATGCGTGAATACAAGCCCGAAAATCACAACCATGTCACAGAAATCCTTCACCGCGGCCCGCGATGTTGTTCCCGCGGCCACGGTGAATAAATCATGCCCAGCGCCTAGTTTTCTTCACCGCGGCCGCGGAGGAGGAAGTCGCGTCCGCGGAGGGACCGAAAATTTAAAACCGGCGGACAGAGTTGAAAAGTCGCGGCCGCGGGACGAGTCGCGGCCGCGGACAATTTCTTCACCGCGGCCGCGGAATGCACGATTTCAAAATTTTAAGTAGCAAATTTATTTTGAATCGGATCATTCATGTTTAAGCTAGGTTTTCGAGTTCTAAGTTTTTTTCACCAAAAAAACTAAATACTTTCTCTTGGTTTTGATCTTGGAACTCAATCTTGGAGAGAAAAACTCCGAGATTCGACTTTGGATTCGACTTGTTCTTGTTTTCGACATTGAACTCATTAATCGTAAGCTTTCGTTTCGTTTTCTTATTAATTGAGATGGCTTGGATTGTTATGATTTTTGATGTTGAATGCATGATGAGTAGCTAAATCCGTTAGCTAGGGTTAGGGGAATATCGTTTCGGTTCAATTTCGTTTATATGTTTCATAATTGCTCAATCTTTTTGAGTTGTGCTTAACCTAGGGTTTAGATGCTTGGTCACCATCTTAATCTAATTAATTGATTTTGAAACCGAAAGGGGAGAAATCGTTCGACCTAGGCTCGTTAAGAATAGACTTGTTCGGTAACGTATTGTCTATATGCTAATTGATTCGTTATTGATTCGTTTACGTTTATTCTCTTGTTTCGTGAGATATTGAGAATGAACCTCTAGAAGAGGTTAGTTGTTGAGTCCTTTAGTTGAGTAATTGATTGTTCGTGAATTGTTTTGAGAACCGGAAACGATATCCCTGATACCCTAGCCCCCTTTTCATTCATTGAGTTTAAACTTGAATTGCGAGTTTTAAAATAGATAGTCTTGTTCTTATTATTCGTAGTTGATAAAATCAAACTGAACCAATCAATTTAGAGTGTTTAGGTCATCTTTTATCTTTTCGTGTGATTGAATATACGTGCAAAATTATCCGGCTAACCTTCCTTGAGAGACAACCCGGTGTTCGAATCTTTCGATTCTACTCCGGTAAAAATATTAACAACAAATTGGCGCCATTGCCGGGGAGGGTTTAGGACTTATTTTGTGCGCCTATTCATCTTGTTTCAGTTTTTCTCTTTGTTTCTTTTATTTAATTTTATAATTCTTGATTTTCGCTTGTTTAATTTAGTTTTTTTTTTATTTTCTATTTATCTGGTGCTCGTGACGGTTTCTTGTCTTTGTGTATGCGTACCAAGAGTGGTCGTGTACTATCGCCTATCGACAAGCCGTTCAACGAAAGCCTGAGAGAGCTCCTGGAGGAGCTTACTCTCGAATCCCACGAAGGAGACGATCATTCCCCGAAATTGTCCAAAGGCAGCAACTTCGACATGGGAGAACAACAACAACAAGCTCCTCGTAACACTCTCTGAACCTTAGCCCAGCCGGTTATCGGGCCAATCACTTCATGCATCCGTTTGCCCGATCCCACACGGAATTATGAGTTAAAGATGATTCACTACAACCAGCTGTCAGCATTCCATGGGCTCCCGAGTGAAGACCCGCTTAACTTCATCCAGGAATTCTACAATGTCCTCAATGCCTTTCCTCTCAACGGGCTGAACGAGGATCAATTGAAGATGAGGTGCTTCCCCGAGACATTGAAAGACCGGGCCAAGGCCTGGTTCATGACGCTTGCACCAGCATCTCTAACTACCTGGACCGAAGTATTCACGAAGTTCATTAGGAGGTATTACCCCCATCAGAAGACACAGGAGCTCTAGTCACAGATCGTCTCGTTTGCCCAACTACCAAGCGAGCCTCTTCACGAGGCTTGGGAGCGATTCAAAGATCTTCAGCGGCAGTGTCCCCACCATAATCTTTCACCGGGACTACTGATGAATTGCTTCTACGTCTCCCTCAACCAAAATTTGCAATATATGGTTGACAATGCTGCGGGGAGAGACATCGGTGCAAGGACGGCCGAAGAGATGTATGAGATTTTTGAGACGATGAGTGTTAACTCATATCAAAAGAGCAATAGAGGGAAGAGGGCCGTGGTTAATGAGGTATCTTCTGCTCAAGACATGATGGTCCATCAAATAGCCAAACTCACGGAGCAAATGCGACTAATGAATGCACGAGGAGGTCAGTCAGTGCAGACCATGACGGTAGACACATGCGGAGCATGTGGAGTTCAGGGGCATAGATCCGAGGTGTGCCCATCAGCATTTGACTAGGAGGTAGGACAACAATATGCAGACGTCAACGCCCTCCAAGGTTATCAGAACCGGCAGCCAACGACCCCTACTCCAATACGTACAACCCCCGGTGGAGAAATCACCCGCACTTTTCGTGGTCCAACAACAGCAACACCCTCCAGCCACCTCGACCAAACTTCAACCAACAGCAATCTTGCCCAAACTTCATGCAACAACAACCTCGTCCCAACTTCATCCCTCGTCCCAACTACCAACAACAACAACAACCTCAACAGCAAGCCCAAGGGTCTGGTTCAAGCTCGTCAAATCAAGATGACAAGCTGTACAAGATCCTTCAGTTTATCACCAACCAGGACTCATCTATTAAGCGTCTCGAGACGCAAGTGGGTCAGCTTGCCACGAGAGTTGGGAACATGGAGACTGAGCCAGACAAGGGGAAACTTCCGAGAGCAAGCAAAGGCGATAACAGTGTTGAGGAGCGGGAAGGAAGTGGACAACAAAGTGAGAATTCTCGAGCCTGATGACCCCAAACCAATCGACTAGCCCAAAGAAACCGAGGAGAGTACAAAGAGCACAAAAACCGACTCGGGAAAACCAACAGAGAGTCCTTTGCTTCACAAGTCTCCAAACCCTTACAAGCCACGCATCCCTTTTCTGAGTAGACGCCGAGACGAGAAGCAAGAGCAGCAATTTTGGGACCTGTACAACATGCTCTCAAAGGTCAACGTCAACTTACCGCTCCTGGACGTGATCAAGAACATGCCTTCTTACGTGAAGTTCTTCAAGGATTTGGTCACGAAGAAGAGAAAGTTCAGAGATGGGGAGCAAGTGGTGGTTTATGAGGCAGCGAGTGCCATGCAACATGATCTTCCAAAGAAAGAACGGGACCCCGGGGGTTTCGTGATAAGAATTTCTCTCGGGAATGGAAAAGAGGCTTCGGGGATGCTTGACCTCGGAGCAAGAATCAACCTCATGCCATTGTCTATCTTCCAGAGGCTTGGTCTCGGAGACTTGAGACCCACTCGGATGTGCTTGCAGTTGGCCGACCGTTCGATTCGATACCCTAAGGGGGTGGTGGAAGATGTTCTTGTTCGTGTAGGGAAACTTATCGTCCCGGTGGACTTCGTTGTTCTAGACGTGGGGGATGTTCAGGAGAATGGGAAGGATCACACCATCCTTCTTGGCAGACCATTTATGGCAACCACCAACACCCTTATTGACATGAGGAATGGAACATTGAACATGACGGTCTTGGGGGATTCTGTATCTATCTTCGTCCAAGAAGCCACATCTGCATCTTCAATTAACTTTGTGGAGGAATGTGCCTTTGTTGATGTAGCAGACTCGTTCGTAGGAGAGATGACCATTCGAGACTTGGAGGAAAGGTCATTGCCCGACCTTGATGAGGGAGAAGAGCCAACCATTGAGCTCTTTGTAGCAGACGAGCCCGACAAACCGAACCCATCCACACTAGAGCTCAAAGAACTACCTCTCCACCTCAAGTATGTGTTCCTCGACGATGAGAAGCAAAAGTCGGTTATCATCTTTGCCGAGCTTAACCGAGAAGAGGAGAAGGAGCTGATTGAGGTACTTAAGAGGAACCAGAAGGCCGTTAGGTGGAGCCTAGGAGACATTTGTTGGAACCCATGAGGATCTCGATATGCACAAATCACAGACAAACATTCAACATAAACCTATGCGCAGCGGATCTAAAGGTTTGATGAAGAAAACTTACTGCTTAAAATTTATGTAGATCTGGCTGGCCCGAACAGTTGACCGCAAATCAAATCTTCTCGGAATCGAACAAACTTGACCAATCCGGAAAGCTGACGTCACGGCGAAGTCAACGGCGTTGACCTGTCGGAAAACAGAACTTCCACGCGCTCTCACGCGCGCAATTGAACTTCAGCAACTGGGACCTTCCGGCGGTGCGTGTGGGCGCGTGCGGCGGCGTGCGGCGGCAATCTCGACGGCGATCTCTTCGTCTTGTCGTCTTGGTCGTCGTGGTATGGTCACTTGCTGGTTTTAGTCTCCGGTTTGAATGTATGATTGGAATCTCTATATACCTTAAGATCTTCTACTGTATTCTCAAACAGCTTTCTAGATCTTGTATCAGTGGAGCACAAGAAATAGAAGAACTCCTTGGAAGAGAGAGAAAGGGAGCTGGACGTGTTTCCCAAGGTGTGGGATTGTTCTGTTCTCTTCCATGAGCCTAATGCTGTATATATAGAGCTACAGTAGGGACCCTAAGGAGAATAGGATAAGGGCTTCTAATATATTAATATTGTGGAGCTACCCCACAATTAATATATTAATAATATTAAAGTCCACCACAATAATATTATTGCACTCCCTTCACCTATCCCAAATTACATTTGAGACTCCTTATTATAATTATCCGATTTATCTCCCCATGTTTAAGATATAATGTCCATTAATTAATTCGATCACTAATAATCAAGAATTAATTAATATATTATATTACCGAAGCTAGCGCTCGCTCATAGCATTCATATTATGCCAGAATAAATCCACCTGCAGGGATTAGCATAATATTCCTTCATGAACTCACTTCGGGGACATCATCATACTAACGGACA
>CACSLK010012206.1:16486121-16496735 GCA_902706635.1 Striga hermonthica
ATTCTTCAAACTAAAAAAAAAAATAAAAAATAAAAATAAAAATAAAAAACCGAACTCGCTACCTCTCTCTGTTGATTTTCTACTCCTCCCTCTCTCGCTACATTCTCTCTTTCGACATTCTCTTTCTGCTTCTCCCGCTCGTGCCAGACACTATGGAGCTCTCTATCGTGAATACCGGTACGTATTTTTTTTATTTTTGTCAATTTGATCTTTTATTTAATTTTCATGCTTTTTGAGCAATTGATATTCTTGGAGCAAAATTTGATTGGGTTATTTGAATTCATCTTATTTGTCTATTTTTAATGGTATTGAAGATGTTAATTGTTGCACACTATGTGTTTGATAAAATGCTTGTAGGATTGAAGTTAATGAACTAAAGATAGTAAAAGTTGCACTCTATGTGTTTGATGAAATGTTTGATATGCTACTTGTTGTATACATGGAAGCAATGAATCTATCTTCGTTATATATTACACTAGAATGAATACACACTCGTTATTATGAGATAACGATAGTTATTTATATTTAGAAATTGATATAATCCATTAAAAATGACTTTAATAATGACTATAACGAGTAAAATATCGTTATAATGTATCAAATATCGAAGGTATAGGTGTATTTAATCGACCGATATGGAAATATAACCATAACGAATATACATTTGTTATGTTGCAAATCATAACGAATTTACTCTCGTTATTGATATTTTGATTGAATGGCGTGTTAACGATTCTATCTTCATTATATATGACATTAGGACGACAGTTTGAACTCGTTAGATAAAAATGATGACTAACGAAGTTGAAGATCATTTACTTGAATGACTAAAGTATAATCGTTATAGTTGTATTCGATCAAAAAATAACCATAACAAAAATAACAATCGTTAAAGTATAATCGTTCATTAGTTATGTTGAAAATCATAACCAATGTGTGTGTGATTGATGTAACGAATGTTGTACTTGTTAATTGTTTAATATGTGTTATGCATGAAAGTGAGGTTAATTGTTGAAATGCTTGTAGGATTGAGTTGGTGAATTGGTGCACTTTATGTGTTTGATGAAATGCTTGTAAGATGAACTCTACGTGTTTGATGAAGTGATTGTAGGATTGAGTTGATCAATTGAAACTAACGAGACGTCTATGTTTGTAATGTAATATATAACGAATGTACATTCGTTATAGGAATTGTGGAAACGACTATATTATTGTAAATGAAAGAGAAGGCTTGGGTGGTATATGTTGTGCAATGTGGAGACCTTACATATTGAGCCATGTTATATGTGCAATCTTGTTGAATATGTTTATTGTTTAGGCTAAGTTTTTAGTTTTGGTGGACTTAACATATTGGATAAGTTTGAAAAATATTGGCCTAAGATAAGAAAAGAAAATGAATTGGTTTTTGTCTTGAATCTATGTTGTGTACTTTACAGTAATTGTTATAGTAATTTTAGAAACGACATTATATACCTAATTTAAGCTCTTTGTTTGTTCTATTTAAGTTTAGTGCTAGTATTTATTGCTTGTTTGATCAATTATGGCTTATGTTGTCTTTCTTTTCTCTTTTTAAGAACTAAAAAGGAATATGCGTTTGATATATCTTTCAAATGCAAAGTAGTCGTGACCAATCGGTGCAACATCAAAGTTGTCAGAGAAATATTTGACAAACTAGACGATGCACATAAAGATCGATTTGTAGAGTAGTGCTTCCGGCCACTAATAAATATTCCCGAGCTCATATTTCCAAAGCAATGGGTACGTATAATATATATTTTGATCATATTAGATTTTTAACTGTATTATGAAACTTGGTAAAGTAATAGAATTTGTACATTTATTGTGCAGGTTTGATTGTGGGATGTTTACAATCAAGTTTATAGAATTTTTGCATGTTGGGAAGAATGTTGAAGGTGTAGAACAATCTCGGATTAGTGGTTGGCGTGAAAAACTAGCAGCTGAGATATTAGGTGCTCATTTTGATCCATAGTTTGTTTGAAACATTCAATATGTAACGAGTTATAGGGATCTTTTGGATAATACATTTTTGTACTATTTTTTCATGTTTTATTCAATGCAATGGTTATTAGATGCAATGGGTATTTTTCACGTGTTATTCAATGTAATGGGTGGTCGATTTTTGAAGTTGTATTTTTTACGTACTTTCAAATGCAGTGGCTATAATAGTATTTCATCAAAATGGTTAAAAATATTACAGTAACGAGAAGTTTTAATGTAATAAATAACGACGGGGTTCGATGCCGAGCTCCCGAAAATAAGTTGAGGAACCAATTACAAGTCGTTTAAGAAATCACGAATGAACAATTGTTCTTTTGTAAGAAATAAAGATTTTACATTCGTTATTTTGAAAAAAATAAAAAAATTGCTTGTCACGGTCGCGACGAGTGTCGCGGCCGCGACGTCCTGATAACATTCTCTGTCGACCAAGAACAGGGCCCAGTGTCGCGCCCGCGACACATGTCGCGACATCGATATATAGTGCTTTCAAAAATAATGATTGTACAATCGTTATTTTGTACGAAATAACGATTGTACACTCGTTATTTTGAAAAAAAAAAATTGCTTGTCACGGTCGCGACGTGTGTCGCGGCCGCGACACACGGGAAACATTGTCTGTCGACCAAGATAAGGGCCCAGTGTCGCGCCCGCGACGTGCCTGCCACCATCTCTGACCAAAAAATTTAGCCCAGTGTCGCGGCCCGCGACACATGCCGCGACCGCGACAAATAGTGGTATCAATATAACTATTATACAATCGTTTTTTTGTATGAAATAACGAATCTATATTCATCATTTTGGAAAACAAAAGAAATTGTTTGTCGCGGTCGCGACGCTCGTCACGACCGCGATGCCCTGGCAACCTTCTTCTGTCCGACTAAGAATAGGGCCTGTGTCACGGCAGCGACGGAGGACGCGCCGGCGACAAACGTTCGAGTTAAAATAATGTAATCGAACTCGAATTAACATAATTAAAGTCAAATTAAAGTCAACTTAAACTAATTGAAGTCAAATTAGTAAAATTTCGGTCAATTATAATGTAATCGAACTCGAATTAGTCCAATTGAAGTCAAATTAGTACAATCTCGGTCAATTATAATGTAATCAAACTCGAATTAGTCAAATTAGTACAATCTCGTTCAATTATAATGTAATCAAGCTCGAATTAGTCCAATTGAAGTCAAATTAGTACAATCTCGGTCAATTATAGTGTAATCGAACTCGAATTAGTCTAATTGAAGTCAAATTAGTACAATCTCGGTCAATTATAATGTAACCGAACTCGAATTAGTCCAATTGAAGTCAAATTAGTACAATCTCGGTCAATTATAATGTAATCGAACTCGAATTAGTCCAATTGAAGTGAAATTAGTACAATCTCGGTCAATTATAATGTAATCGAACTTGAATTAATCTAATTAAAGTTAAATTAGGCCAATTGAAGTCAATTAACCAAATTGAAGTCAAATTAGTACAATCTCGGTCAATTATAATGTAATCGAACTCGAATTAATCTAATTAAAGTTAAATTAGGCCAATTGAAGTCAATTAACCAAATTGAAGTCAAATTAGTACAATCTCGGTCAATTATAATGTAATCGAACTCGAATTAATATAATTAAAGTCAAATTATACCAATTGAAGTCAAATTAATCTAATTGAAGTCAAATTAGTACAATCTCGGTCAATTATAATGTAATCGAACTTGAATTAATATAACTAAAGTCAAATTAGACCAATTGAAGTCAAATTAATCTAATTGAAGTCAAATTAGTACAATCTCGGTCAATTATAATGTAATCGAACTCGAAATAGTTCAATTGAAGTCAAATTAGTACAATTGAAGTCAAATTAATCTAATTGAAGTCAAATTAGTACAATCTCGGTCAATTATATTGTAATCGAACTCGAATAAACATAATTAAAGTCAAATAGACCAATTGAAGTCAAATTAGTACAATCTCGGTTAATTATAATGTAATTGAACTCGAATTAGTCCAATTGAAGTCAAATTAGTAAAATTGAAGTCAAATTAATCTAATTGAAGTCAAATTATTACAATATCGGTCAATTATAATGTAATCAAACTCGAATTAGTCCAATTGAAGTCAAATTAGTACAATTGAAGTCAAATTAGTACAATCTCGGTCAATTATAATGTAATATAATTAATATAATTGAAGTCAAATTAGACCCATTGAAGTCAAATTTATATGATTGAAGTCAAATTAGTAAAATCTCGGTTAATTATAATGTAATCGAACTCGAATTAGTCCAATTGAAGTTAAATTAGTACAATCCCGGTCAATTATAATGTAATCGAACTCAAATTAATCTAATTAAAGTCAAATTAGGCCAATTAAAGTTAAATCAATTTAATTGAAGTCACATTAGTACAATCTCGGTCAATTATAATGTAATCAAACTCGAATTAGTACAATTGAAGTCAAATTAGTACAATCTAGGTCAATTATAATATAAACGAACTCGAATTAGTCCAATTGAAGTCAAATTAGTACAATCTCGGTCAATTATATTAAAGTCGTTATTGGTCTAGTTTTAGTCTTCTTTTTTTTATGTAAAAAAATGAATTTACAAAGATTTTACATCCATTATTTCCATTTTTCAAAGAGGAAAAAAAACAAGTGTTGTATTTAAAAAAAGAGTTTCGTCGTGAGTGTTTCGACGATCTAACAACTTTAAACTATCGTTCCAATGACATGTTTCATTAATATACAATTGTTATCAAGTAACTCGATCCAAAAAACATAAAGAATGCGCATTTTGGTCGAAAAAACAACCATAACGAATGTATATTCGTTATAACGAATATACATTCGTTATGGTTGTTTTTTCTACCAAATCCACCTTTAACGATCGTGCATTCGTCATATAATATATTATAGAGATATTAAACTCGTTATTGGTCTATTTTTAGTCTTTTTATATGTAAAATAACGAATCTACAAACATTTTACATCATATTTCTATTTTTTTTAAAAAAAGTGTTATTTGATGAAAAGAGCTCCGTGATGAAGGTTTCGACGCTCTAACAACTTTATACTATCATTGCAATGGCATATAAAATTAACATACAATCGTTATCAAGTAATTCTTGTTTAAAAACCATAAACAAAGCTCGATTTTGGTCGAAAAACAATTATAACGAATGTCCATTCGTTATAACGTTGAAATAACGATTGTACATTTGTTATAGTTATTTTTCGACCAAAACCACCTTTAACGATCGTGCATTCATCATATAATACATTATAAAGATAATAAACTCCTAATAGGTCTAATTTTAGTCATTTTTAAAGTTAAAATAACGAATTTACAAATATTTTACATCATATTTCCATTTAAAAAAAAAAACAAGTGTTATTTGAAGAAAAGAGTTCCGTGATGAAGGTTTCGACGATCTAACAACTTCAAACTATCGTTCCAATGACATATAACACGAATATACATGCGTTATCAAGTATTTCGATCGAAAAAACCATAAAGAAAATGCGTTTTGTTACGGTAAACAATTATAACGAATGTACATTCGTTGTAACATTAAAATAACGATTGTACATTCGTTATAGTTGTTTTTTGACCAAATCCACCTTAAAAGAGGCCTTAATTCGTCGTATAACTATGAAGATATTAAACTCGTTAACGGTCTAATTTTTGTCTTTTTCATGTCAAATAAAGAATTTGCAAAGATTTTACAAAAGAAAACATGTATCATTATTTCACAAAAGAAAAGAAGAAAAAAATTAAAACGCCCGCAACAGCAAGCGTGTCGCACCCGGGACAGGCCGTTGCAGGCTTCTGGAGCTCGGTATTTGGTGTCGCGACCACGACGCTTATCGCGCACGCGTGGTTGGCCTTAGTCACGCCCGCGAGAGACGTTGCGCTAGCGACAAACTGGACAGCTTTCTGTCTAAAAAAACACCAATGTGTCGCGCGCGTGATACACGTCGCACCCGCGACATCCTAGGAAGCTCTCTACCGACCGAATTGCAGCTTGTGTGTCTCGCCCGTGATCGTAGTCGCGCCTGCGATATTAATAACGACTGTAATTTCGTTATTTCATAGTTGATAACGACTGTACTTTCGCTATACTTATATTTTTAGCCTTTTTAAGTGTAATACTACTATGAAATAAACCTCAAATAACGGATCTACATTGGCTATGAAATAATTAGATAACAAATCGACATAATGCTATAAGATAGCTTATCATTAGAGAAAGGGGCTTTCGACATAAAAAAGCCAAGAAAGTTCCGAATGTTAGTGCGGATAGGCGGAATGTGCCTTTCCCGCCTGCTTTTCCATTATATACGTTCTGAGATTTTCTTCAGATAACGAATGTACATGCGTTATGGAACTACATAACAACTGTACATTCGTTATGTACCAACAAATTAAAAAAAAAAAAAAAAAAAAAAAAAAAAAAAAAAAAAAAAAAAAAAAAAAAAAAAAACTCAATGCCACAAAAACATGATAAATATGAAACCAACATGTTTATCAATCATAAAATATAAACAAAAATACTTTATCTCTAAAATAACAACAAACCCTAACATGTTTTAATGCTTTAATTGTTGGTCTTCCACTTTTTTTTGCAATATAGAATCCAACGTTTATGTGTAATGATTATATTTTGTTCTCACTTTTTCAAGAGAAGAAGATGGAGTGAGAGAGAGGAGCAGCTCGAGAGAGACGAGAGAGAGGACCTAGGCGCGAGAGAGAGCTGTGCAAGCACGATCAATTTCTCTCTTTTTTTTTTATTTTTACAAAATTGGTAACAAAATAGAAGAAGGGCATTGTAGTCATTTCTCATATAAAGGTATTTTAGGTATTCTAATAATTTATTTAACTTTATTTAAAGAATAGGTTATTTAAACAAATAAAGTGTTCAAAAGGGTCATTTAAATAAATCATCCCTTTGACCATCCCAGTTAAATAAAACCCCCCAAAGACCAACAGACCTCAATAAAATAGCCAGTGCCAACATCCACCAACACCTTCTCCGCATCGTCCAGCAATCCCGGCACGTAAAGCGACGCCGTTAACGGCATCAACATTTTCTTCCCTGTATTCAATTAAAACACAAAATATAAAGGGAAATAAGAAGCTATCAAGATCCAATAGTAAAAACAATGATAACAGAAATGAAGGAGCAAGTGGTAGGTATTGAGATGACCGTGGGGGCGGAGGGAGAGGTCGTGAAGGGCGGGGGAGGCGAGTTCAAGGCGCGCGGTGGCGGTGCGGATGTTGTTGAGGCTGTCCTGAAACACATTAACCTCTAGATCGGCTTGCTCTTTTACCCCTCTCACTTGCTCTATGCTCATCTTCTCTATCTCCACCCGAGCTGATGTCGCCGCCATTGCTGCCCAAACTTCTCTCCTCAAAAAATTAAAAATTATAAGATAATTTATATGCATACAATATTAGTAGTATTATATTTCAAACATATAGTATTATAAGTTATATTTATGCATATAATATAAAAAATAAACATTAGATAATAGTATTATATTTAAAAATTTTATATTGGTTAAAATAAATAGTAAATAAGATTTGATTGCATACGAATCACTATATTGATTGCATAAATAATTTAATAAATATATAACTTTTTTGCAATTTTGAGTTATCATGACTAATGAATTAGCTGAAAAATATTAAATTTGTTATAGCAATTTCTTATGCGATTTAAAAAAAAAATTACTTTGACATAAAAAAAAATAATTTATTTAAAAAAATCTCTTAATCATATAAAAAAATCTAATATTGATTTTAGTGTAAAATATAATTTATGTAATTTTTATATATCATTCAGTGTAAAATATATTTACTAATTTTAATATTAACTATTATATGGTCCAATAAACAATATATTTAAAATATAACGATTTTTGTCTTAATTAACCCAAAAAATTGTAATAAAATATTTTATTATAAATGTGTTAGGATGTATTAATATCACATAAGTAAAATTTATTACGCCTTATTTAACCATTTGCCACATGAGTAAAATTTATTAGATTTTATTTATTAGGGAAAATTTATTGCTAAGCTAGCAATTATATATATTAGTTATCATCCTGTGCACATGCACAGATGTGCATAAAATATTATAAGTAATATATGTGAATTTAATATTAAAATTATAGATGATAAATCTATCACATTTTCAAGATATGTGAATTTAATATTAAAATTATAGATGATAAACATATCACATTTTCAAGATATGTGAATTTAATATTAAAATTTTAGATAATGGACATACCACATTTTCAAGATTTAATCATTAGTAAAAATAAAATAATATTTATATAGATTATTTGAGTACATATGAATCACTATATTGATTAAAAAAATTGTGGGTAATGTAATTTTTATAGTTTGGAGGGATCATGGTCAAATAATTTACTTGAAAACTTTATTATTATTATAATAATAATAATAATTATTATTATTACTATTCTTATTACAACGACAATTGTTTATAAGATTTTAACAGTTTTTTACTATACTAATAAAACTATTTACTAATTGTTTCTAAAGAAAATTGTTTCATGAAATACAAAATTAAAATAATAATAATATCATTCATAAAACTTATTTAAGTGTAATCATGTATTCATAAAACCTAATTAATAAAACTTCATTTATTTTTCCTCCAAAAGAAGTTACAAAATTTGTCATTCATATTTTGCCTTTCACATTAATACACCATATTAAGTGTAATCATGTATTTTTTTGCTATTATATTATATAATAGTTAATGCTATTACCAACTCATAATATTTCACACTAAATATAAATTGCATAAGTATTAAACAATTTTATTGTTTCAAGATATTATTGTTATTATTGTTATTATTATTATTATTATTATTATTATTATTATTATTATTGTTATTATAAACAAATTTATTATTGTTATTATTATTATTATTACAAACAATTTTATTGTTTCAAGATATTATTATTATTATTATTATTATAGTAGTTAATGCTATTATATTAATAATAGTCAATGCTATTAATTTTTTTACATGATTACACTTAATAGGGGATGTATTAATGTGAAAGCAAAATATAAATGACAAATTTTGTAACTTCTTTTGGAGGGAAAATAAATGAAGTTTTATTAATTAGGTTTTATTTATGAGGTTTTATTTAATGATTAGCTAGCAATTATATATATATAGATATATATATATATATATATATATATATATTTGTCTGTGAAAAAGATTATTTCTTCTATTAAAAATGTAAATTAACCGTAATTTTTTTAAAGCCCCTATAGCTCAGTGGTAGACCGTCGGTCTTGTAAACTGAAGGCCTACAGTTCGATCCTGCATGGGGGCACTTTTTTGTTAATTTTGCCCGCTCAAAAGAAATTCTTTTTGACGTTTTCCAACCAAATTTTGTTTGTTACCTTTCCCAGACTATATGTATGTACCCTCGTAGATACCTAACATCATGTAGCCTCTTATTTCACTATTAAATTACGCAAATAATTAGGTGTGCCTTGGCACACCTAGCAAGATGTGCCAAAGTTTTTTTAAAATGAACATGTTTCATTACAAAATAAACATGTGTAAATATATTTACACATGTTCATTTGGTAATGAAACATGTTCATTTTAAACTGCCTTGGCACACCTTGCTATGTGTGCCAAGGCACACGGTAATAGCACTGATTAAATTGACTCAAAAAAAATCAACTATTGATTTAATGTAAAATTATGTTTGTTAACTTTTCCCGACCACGTGTAGCCGCGCACATATCTAAAATTAGGTAACCCTTTGTTTCATTATTAAATTGTCTCAAAAATAAATGTAGACCATTGATTTAATGTACGAGGCAAACGGAAAGTTGAAAAGAAAGTTACACGCTTTGTACATGCTAAAAACGTAATATACTCTTACTTTAATATAAAATAAGAAAATAAATTAACTAATTATAAAATAACTTTTGATTAACTAATTATAAAATAACTTTTGTATTTTTTTCAAGTACGTAATATACTCTTACTTTAATATAAAATAAGAAATTAAATTAACTAATTATAAAATAACTTTTGATTAACTAATTATAAAATAACTTTTGTATTTTTTTCATTCCAAATATTTATCTTATTTGTATATTTGTCCTACACATATAAAAACATATCATCACAAACATTAAGGTGATTCTTGGATATAAATTTTTTCCGAGAAAAATCGGTCATTTTACTGTGCAATCCTTGTTTGGATATAAACTAGTATATCACCTGCGCGTTGCGCGGCCTGATATTAAAACATGACGTGAAATGAATTATTATTTAAATAAATAAAAAATATTAGGAAAATATGTAGAGAGATAATAAAAAGTAAAATGAAAATTTTATTCATTATATTTCAAATGTTTTCCTAAATATAACATTATTAGTTGATGGATTGTATTCATTATTACCCTTATCATCATAAATTAATAATCATCAGACAATAGAGGTCTGTGACTATAAAAACAATAACATATATTGGATCTGATTATAAAATACAATATGTTTTGTAATAAATAGTTTCAAATTAAATAAA
>CACSLK010012206.1:16506785-16519753 GCA_902706635.1 Striga hermonthica
ATATATATATATATAAGAAGGGTGCGTCTCAAGGGTCTAATACCCCTTAACTCTGCCACCCATATCAGACATCAGAGTTTATAAAGATAAATCCGTTGGATCGAAAGTTCACTTTCATTTAATCCTATGAGTTTCCATATAATCTTGAGAAGTCATGTTTTCTTGAAGCTTCTTGATAAGTCCTGTAGAAGTATCTGCACATTTGAAGATATCTCTAGTAGAATCAGAAATAAAAGTCTGAATTACACTAGCATCAAGAAAACCAAGAAAGCCATTGAAGATATGATGAGAATTTAATAGACCAATGGGTTTATTATGCAGTTTCATGTCAGCCCAAGAAGCAATAGTAAACATGGTCATTAAAGTTTCATAACCACCAGGAAGTATGATGAAAGCATCACTATGGTTCACCATGAACATAGTGCAATCATAAATAGAGTTAGAAAGCATTAGACTGGTAGAATCTTTGAGAACTTTTGAAGGAGTTTTGTGAAATGGTAGAACACTTTTCACTTTAATATCAAAGCCTTTTCCAGCCAAGAGAAGGCTACCAAAGAAAGTGAGGCTAGTTCCTCCATAGAGTAAATTGATCTTTTTTTTTTCCCAGTTCTCTTACTAGTTGGGATACAATATCAATATTTTGAGAAGAAGCTACAAGTTTAGAACCACCAAGAACACAAATGGTTTTTATAGATGGAAGAACTTTTGTGACTTGAGAAGAAATAGGAGTCTCCATTTGGAGTAGAGAGATAGTCAAATGGGGAAAGGATGGGTTATTTAAAGAAAGAGAATGAGTATTATAATGTTTGATTTCGGCAGAAGCAACAGACATGGGAGCAATTAAGCATTCAATGAGTTATATTTATCAAAAGAAATAAATACTTTTTTTTATGAGGGAGTTATCAGAGATAGCTGTTGCAAACAGGATCCTTAGTAATAATGTTTTTGAGACTATAGCAGTTCTGTTCATTCTTTAAACAGACCCATAAAGACATAAGCTCTTGATGCACATATCCACTGGGATGTGTATCGAGAATTTGTTGGAGGGTTTGATCCAGGGATTCCTTGTTCAAGCCATTCTTAATGAAAGCTATTTTATCTTCTTGATTTATGGACACAAACCCCAGCGATTTGCATCGGGTATCGCAATTCGATCGAGCACATTTATAGCAGCCACCTATTCGTTTGGCTCTACATTTCTTTGCAAGAGTACTTCTACCCATACCGGACAGATATTTATAAGAATTTCGAAATTTGCCAGAGAGTCAGACGTTTGCTTCAATCAACCATCGGATATCATTTGGAATATTGTGGATCATTAGCACTCTCAATCTTTCCACTCGAGATCGATAAATCCTTTTTATGATATTTAAAGGAAGAAAGGAATATGATTTGCGAATATTTGAAAGTGCCGAATCCATTTGTTGTTTCGGACCATTGTTGAAGAAGACTGAAGGATTAGCGAGCCGCTTTATAGAAGATCGAAGCGTAAAAGGTAAGTTTCTGGAGATAGAGTTTGGCATTATTATATTCCTAATGTCAGAACATGCAGCTAATATGCAATTAATGCAGCAGAAATTCGATATGAGATGTCGGCAATAATTAAAGAATGAATTATTGTGAAATTGAGTTGTGTCGATCGGCATTATTGAGGACAGAATAATTCACCTCGATAGGTGAAATGTGGTATGATCAGTAATTGGGTAATTTATGCAGTGCAGTAATTTCCAATCAGTTTTATTTGTGAAATATTGGATATATTAAAGTCAGAAAAATATAAGTGTTGATAGTAGTTTTTGATCAGAAGGTTTCCTGACAAGTTCAGTACAGTTGGTGATGCTAACGTATATGTAGGTGATATTGACATTGTAGGTACATGCATGTAAATGTTCCGCACCCGAAGGGCCCCGGGTAGTGGGTACATCACATGCAAAGTGCCACATAGTCATGTTTAGAGTCATAAGGGACAAGTCCAAAAGTATTTGGCTTTACCATAATGGAAGTTGATCGAGGAAATAGTCAAGTATGTAGCAAGACTGCTCATAATTGGTAGAAATTTTTACTTAGACATGGATAAAGTCTTTCAGATAGTTCGACTAATGAGAAGTGTCGTTTGGTAAGTTGCATTCTTTTTGTATAAGTCCGTTCAAAGTTCTTAAACGAGTAGAAGAAGTATTCTATCATTTAGCATTACCTCCCGAGTTGGATAGTATGTGTAATGATTTTCACGTATCGATGATACGTGTATACGTGAGCGATCTAAATCATGTGCTTTAGCACAATGAGATTTAGATTCAACAAGTTTTAACTTACGAGGAACCGTCGGTATTTGTTTTGGACCAAAAAGTTAATCGGCTAAGGAATTGAGATATTTCCCTCGTTCGTATAAAATAGAATTGCCACGGAGAATAAAATGCCATAAGCTGATGTTAGAGTTCCAAATTTTAAGTTTTAATATATACTCAGATAATATGTATCCCAGTTCCAGTATTTCCGAGGGCGGAAATAGTTTTAAGGGGGGTAGATTGTAATACCCCATATTTTTAGTAAGTCAGTAAATCAGTAGAAGTTATTCAGTAAACGGTAAAAGTTATTAATAGTTTATAGATGATAAGTAAATTATTTTCAAGATTAAGTTAGTATGGTTTTTACAAGAGAAAATATCACAATCTCAAAGTAATTATGAAAAAAAAAAATTCAAAAGCAAAAGAGAGAAATCCGAATTTTTAGAATTTTCGGTTTTACGGTAATTGTTCGTTTTAAGTCCAAATTTGGTTCCGTAAATTTTATTTTTCTTGTTTTTTTTACCACATTACAAGATAATTATGAAGTATTATTTTTATTTTAAAATTAAGAGCTGAATATTAAGAAATGAATAAATAAATAAAGCATTAAATGATGTTTTGTCATCATTTTTACTAAAAAAACTTTCTAAGTGTTTTTAAATAAAAATGGGGCCAAATTTTATATCAGCTATGGGAGCATTATTATCATCATTAATCAGCATATTTGTCCTATTTTAGAGAGTATTTATGAGCCATCAAAATAATATTTTTATATTAATTCAAGTTAAGTTTTTATATTAATTTCTAAGCAAATTTGGTGAGGAGTTTTATCAACAATGAAGAGCTCTTATGTCTATAAATAGAGGGCCTTAGAATCAGAATTTAGAAGTACAAAAAATTTTATAAATATTCAAAGAGCAAGAAATAGTAAGAAACGAGTAGTTACGAGAGGAATCGAGCAATTTTGAGAGAATGTGAATCAAGTTTCATTGCTTTGTTTTCTCAAGATTGGAAGAGGTATGTTATACAACTTTAATATCATCAAGTATAGTTAAGAATTATAAGTGTTTATATGTGTTATTAATATGTTGTTATGTTAAGAAATTATAATTTTTATATATATAAGTATATAAAACAAGATTATTTAAAGTTCATGATGTTGCAACCTATGTTTGTTTGTTTTTGACCAAGCTATTGAGTTCCAAAAATTATGAAAACTTTTATATAAGATAGTCATTATGTTGAGAATAATACTGGAAAATTTTAGATTAGTCGGAGTTAAAATAAATTTTATAAAAATCTTTTATTAAGGTGTTGTCCAGTGACAAATCTGTGTAGTAATGATGATTTGTGGTATTGAATTACCCTATCTATTGATATTATTTTGAGTTAGAAATTTTATGGTCAATTCATATATTAGTTAAAAACTTCCTGTTTAAATTTTATATTTATTGGACTTGTTTAAGATGCTATAGAAAATAATGAACATAAGTGAGTAAATCTCGAATTTCAGTAAGACAAACATTATTTGAAAATTCATATCTCACTTTTTGGTTATTATTTTTATGAGAAAATTTACAGAATATTTCTTCATTTAGTTGAGAGTGAAGATATAAAGTTTTAGAATTTTTAGATAATTGTAGCATGAGATATAGATTTTTAAAGACAAGTATGGAAGTAAATTGAATGTTTTGATATAGTTCAACTTTGAAATAATATATCTCAAGATATGAATATTATTTTAAAGTGAAATTTTTAAAGTAACTTTATAAATATGTTGAGAATACATATGTTAAAGTTAAGATTAAAATGAGGTGAATTGAGTTATAGCATATGATTTTAGTTTTTCTCATTATATTAATTAATGTGAAAGTTTGAAGAGTATGAAATGATTAAGTTTCGGTTCAGTTTAAGTATACCAATTTAAATCCGGACTTAGTATGATCTCTAGAGTATTCTTTTATATTCGGATAAGTTATCTGATAGATGTGAGTATCCGAGTATTTTAGTAAGTATAATGAGCATAGTACTTAGTATA
Organism: Striga hermonthica; assembly: GCA_902706635.1. Taxonomy (NCBI): domain Eukaryota; kingdom Viridiplantae; phylum Streptophyta; class Magnoliopsida; order Lamiales; family Orobanchaceae; genus Striga; species Striga hermonthica. The sequence continues at coordinate 16,511,109 of CACSLK010012206.1, forward strand.
TTTGTTTATATTTTTATGTAGTTGCAGATACAGCTATCAGTACAGCACTTACAGTTTTCAAAAGTTTTCAACAAGAAAAGGTGGGGACCTAGATTGGGTATTACATTGAGTATAATAGCTATTATCATGTTCGAGGTATGTATAAAGTTAAGTAAAGTATTAAGCTCGCTCAGTCAAGACTGGGTTCTGTGGGAGGCGACCCCCAGAATGTGATCACGTGAGAACTGGCCCAAGTTACCGGTAGTTCCAAAGTTCAAGTTAAAGTATCAGTTAGATACCGAAAGATTAAGCTTAGATACATACCAAAGATCATGATATTGATATTATTATTGCTGTTTACTTTAGTATGAGTTTTTACGGAGTACAGTTGATTAGTACTCACGCCCCACTATTATCATTTTTTTTTTCAGGAATTAAAGAAGGTGCGCAGGTGTGAGGAGCTGTGGTGGTCGTGGATGTGAATAAGTTTCTATTGAGAATTTTCAATAAGGTTTCGGTTTGTAAACCACGCTTGTAAGATTTCCGCTACGTTTCTTTAAGATTTGAACAAGTGTGATTTTTAGTGTGATTTTAAAGGTTGATTTATCAAGTTGATTGTATGAACTGTTAAGTTTTTATATTTGTTCAATGTTTAAAATCTGTTTTATTTATGTCTAACTTAGTTGTTAGATAAAGTTTAAGTAAACAAATTTTTTTAAAGTTGATAAGTTAGTAGCATCCCGAGTTAAGAAGGTTTCGAAAAATTTATAAGTATTTTCGAAATAAGTTGCGAAAAATTTACTCTGATAAGCGGGGTGTTACAAAAAATGCTTGGCGGATATTATTATGTTAGAAAAGGTGCTTGAAGGAAATTGAGTTGGGGGCAAATTTACACAGCAACAGTGGGTTCAAATGACAGATAAACTTAATACGAATTGCCCGAGAAAATATCAGTACAACGTAAAGCAAGTTGAAAGTAAGTACAGACGCCTAAAAATGACTGGGGCGAGGTTGTACAACCTGCGTAATAATGCAATGCTTTTTGGGTGGGATGTTGTGTGCGGTGTCATCGTTGGCGATGAAGAAGCTTGAAAAAATTAGACCGATGTAAGTTACACTTCAGTGTAATTATAAAAGTTCATTTACACCGATATTGAATGACTGATATCTTTTGATTTATGCTAGTATTCCTACTGGAGATGCACTTCACTGTTGGTTATTGAGTTACCTATTTTTGTATGCTAAAAGCAAATTTTGTGATTCCACCGACTGTTGTGTATTTGTATATTTGGTGTTGTTTTCATATTGTTTCTTCAACTACTAGCGTTGTTTTGAAATTTTTCCTTGAACTACTACTTAATTTTGTCTTTTTGTTCAATAGATGGTTATTGCAGACAATGTTGTGCACGCCGCATTCCGATAATTGGTAGTGGTTCTTTTGTTACGAATATTGTGAGTGCATCAGACTATTTTTTTTTTTTTCACAACACGTTTGTTTGTGTACTTGTTTCTTTCATCTTTCTTTCAAATACTTTTTTTCATTGGTACTTTCTCATTTGGATGAATTTAGTTTAGGCAGATTGAGTTGTTTTCTCCAAATGCTGGTTTTGATATTATTTCCTCAATTGTGGGTCAACATTGTCTTTTTGTTACGCAGAGAAATCATCAAGATCATGATCTGAAGAGGAAGTCGTGCTTACACTATGAAGAGTTAACTACCATATTCTTTGGTTCGACCGCAACTGGCCGCTATGCACAGACATCGACTCAGCAATGAGATGTCAACGCAAGCATGGAAGGGCACAAACAAATCGGTAGGTGGAGCAGGGCAATACATACCGGTGGACAGGACGAAGAAATGATGACACCACAGTCCTACGGAACCAGTGGGACGAATAAACAGAAGCAAATTAGGGGCGACTCAGTATCTGTACTCAACTCTATGAAGGAGTCCGTGAAAGACATGGGTTACACACTAGCTAGAATGAAGAAGGATCAGCGGGACCAAAAGGAGAAGAAGGAGGCTCTTCTTCCACTTGATGTTATGGAGCTTCCCGACTCTGTCTACAAGGTCGCTTTGAAGACGCTGCGTGATGCGATGACCCGTCGTATGTTTCTTAACGTGACGAATGACCGAAAACGACATCTGCTTTTGGAGGTTTGTGTTGTGGAGGCTTCTGGAAGTGATTGACGACTATTCCTTGCTTGTGATTTGATTCTTCAAGACTTTTCACATCTTTATTAACTTGGTTCTCTGTTCTAGGGTGATATCTTGTAGAACATTTGTGTGCTTGCTTGTTCACTATTTGCTTGGATTGCTATTATGTGCATTTTATCATCCTCTTATATTTTTCAACTAATTATAACGATTTTTGGGACGTCTTACGTAAACGGCAATATTGGATACGACGACGTAGAAGACATTATGAAAATAAAAGACGAGTCAACAGGGCCATTCGAACCATCAAACGATGATTCTGATGGAGATATTGTAGAATATATAGATGTGAAAAAGACGACCGCCAAAGCGCAATTAAATTAGTCACAAAATTTATTTAAAAAAAATAGTGCGCATTATGTAAAGCTCCCCATCGGCATTCGAACCGCGCAAGAGAAGACCCTACCGCGAATCAAGCATTACATGAATGCAATGGGTTAACGAGCTTCTGGAGGGGAACCCTACAAGATTTTACAACGTCATGGGTGTAGATAAATAAGTTCTTCGCCCGCTATGTGGAGAAATGCAAAGGAGAGGCATTCATGGCCCTTACTTTTTTTTTCAAATGATTAGATATCTCATAACATAAATGAAATGTTTACAACCGGATGACATACTAGTCCTTACAACATCGATGGAGAACAACTCTTACAAGGTGGCCTAGCCCAAACAAAAACAAGTGCCCATGGCATAACCGAAGTTAAGAAAACCAAAGGCACTACAACCATAAAACCATATAGAAAATACAGGTAAACAACAAGAAAAGAAACAGCTCCCAGGCACTGACCTTATTAAAGGACCTAGCTAAGGAAAAATACAGCAAAACCGAAATCTAAAGCTAAGGAAAGCTACAGCAAAACCGAAATCTCAACAGCACTCGATCCATTCCCTATGGGCAAGCCTAGCCACAGTCTCTTCAGGTAACCAGGTGTTTTGAAGAACCCAAAAATTACGGGACTTCTACAGCCACCACACGATGTAGGTCGACAGTTGGATTCTTTCTTCAATAATGGGTGATAACTTTACCTCTGAAAGTTGCCACCACCATCCTTTGAAATATGTTGTAGCAACATCATAGAAGTCCCAGGTAATAGGGGAGGATTTCCACACATTCTGAGCTCTCCTGCAATAAAAAAAGAACATGTTCAACTGATTCAATGGCATCACCACAGCATCTACAGATTGCATCAACCTCCAACTTCTTCTTAACCAAATTGTGGCACACTGAGAGATTGTTAGTGAAACATTTCCAAAGGAAATGTCTCAACTTTGGCTTAACCCTCAAACACCATCATCTCAACCTAGCTTTCTTATCCAGAGTCAGGGTATAGCTGCTACATGGAGCATCCAACTTTAATACTTTCTGATCAATTCCCACTGCATAGGCAGAAGCAACAGAGAATATCCCCTTATCATCTGGACACCAAACCCATATGTCTCTCTCTTCTGGGTTTAGGTTAGTCAGAGCCATAATAGCTTTGCAAGAAGACTGAGTGAAGAGATGCTGTAGTAAGTCAATGTTCCAAGATCTCCCAGAATCAGACAATAGTTCCCACACCCAAGTCACCTGCAAACTATCAACACCCATGGATCAGACAGAATTTTTGTAGAGACCCCATCATTAATCTGAATTCTGAACCTATCCTTATAAATACTCATAACTCTAGCCTAAGAGTTCCATAACCAAGAGGCAAAAGCCTTGCCTTTAGCATTTAACACACATCCATCAGGGAAGTATTTCTCCTTCATGATTGTTGTCATCAGAGAATTGGGTTTAGTCAACAACCTCCAACTCTGCTTCAGAATTAAAGAGTCATTGAAAACTCTGAAGTCTTTGAACCCTAATCCCACTGCACTCTTAGGAGTAGTAGCTTTTTGCCAAGACAACCAATGGATTCCCTTTTGCTGCTCCTTGCTAGAAGACCACCAGAAATTAGCACACAGTTGAGCTATTTTCTTGCACACACCCACAGGTAAGCAGAAACAGGACATAACAAAGATAGGTAAGGCAGATATAACAGCATTCAAGATGACCTCTTTACCAGCAAATGAAAGGAACATGTTAAGCTTTAACAACAAATGTAACAAATTCAAAAACATCCTTTTTAGATTTTACCAATTCCCAGAGGGAAGCCCAGATATCTCGAAGAAAAGCATACCTCAATCCCCTGTAGACAATGGTACACATCAACTTTCAGATTATCAGGGGTATTTCTGCTGAAGAAAACAAAAGATTTGGAGAGATTGACTTTCTGCCCAGTAAAATTCTTATATGATGCCAAAATCCTAAGTAAGCTCTGAGTTTTTTATGTCAGCTGAGCAAAATAAAAGAGAACCATCCGCAAACATAAGGTGAGAAAGTAGTGCCACCTCTGACCAGCCTTAATCCTTGTAAGTCACCTCTATTTATAGCATTGCCAATCAGCTTAGAGAACACTTCAGAAACCAATAGAAACATATAAGGAGAAAAAGGGTCTCCTTGTCTTATTCAACGAGTAGGAGTAACAAATCCAGTCACATTTCCATTACATTGAAGGAGAACACATATGAAGACACACATGCAAAAACCCATTGCACAAAAGTTGAATTAAAGCCCATTTTAAGCATAATTTTAGCCAAGCAATTCCATTCTACTCGTCATAGGCCTTCATCATATCCAGTTTAACCGCCATAAAGCATTTACTCTCATTCCTATGTCTATTCAGATAGTGAATAACTTCATGAGCTATCACCACATTATCAAGCAACTGCCTCTCAGATATAAATACATATTGAGTTTCACTAACACAGAGGTTCAGACATTCTTTTAATCTAGATGCAATCACTTTTCCTATGATTTTATAAGAGACTCAGCACAAGCTAATCGGTCTAAATTGAGTAACAGACTCAGGGCTTTCACATTTAGGGATTAAAGTTACGATAGTGTGATTCCAGCTTCTAGACAATCTCCCTGTTTCAAAGAATTTAAAAATAGCTTCACATAAATCATCTTTAATAAAAGGTCAGAAGTGCTGATAGAATAATGGAGTCATACCATTCTCTCCTGGAGCCTTATTTGGATTCATTGAGAACATTGCAACTTTAATCTCTGGTTCATCCACAGGAGCCACCAACTTCAAGTTATCTACCTCAGAAATGACAGTGGGTATAAGGGGTAAGATCTCAGCTTCACCCCAAGAACCTTCAGTTGTAAAGAGTTGCTGGTAGAAGTTAATGAAACACTCTTCAATCTGCTTCTGACCAACTGCTGTCCTGCTCTGAGCATCCACAATTCTGGAAATTGCATTACTCTTCCTCCTGTGCATAGTAATGGCATGAAAGAAACGAGTGTTCTTATCACCCTCTTTGAGCCACTGTATTCTAGCTTTTTGCCTCTAAAACTCCTCAGATAAGTGTGATTCATCTAGCTCCCTCTTAATCTTTTCCCACTCTTGCCAATTTCTCTGACCCCCCAACACTCTCATCTCCTCTAATTTTAAAGAGAGATCAGAAATCCTCTTCACATTATCAGTTTTAACATTTATTCCATCTGAGAAGATTCATCTTAGTCTTCCTAATCTTCTCTTTAACAATAAACATCAGAGATCCCTCCACAGCCCCATTCCAAGCCTTCTCTACATATTCTTTACATCCAGGCTTAGTTAACCATCTCTTATCAAAACAAAAACATTTAAAGAACTGAGATTTTGAATTACTAGACTCCAGAATAATCGTAGTGTGGTCAGATGAGCTCTTAAAGTAAGACTGGACTTTTGCCTTCTGGTTTTCAGCTATCCATGAGAAGGAGCCAAACACCCTATCTAGTTTTTCTTCAATGAACTCCTCATCCCTTCTGTTGTTACACCAAGTGAATGTATAGCTTTCCATTATTACTTCCATTATGCCCATTCTTGCTATAAAATTATTGAACTCCTCATAACTCCTTTGAGCTCTCACTCTCCCCCCTGTTATAGGTATGCTGTAAAAGCGATGTTTTGCAGTTTCAATCAATTCCATTTTGATCTGGCCATCATGTTTCGGCCAAAGTACATATGTTTGCAGTTTATTTATTTATGCAATACATACTCCATGTCTTATATTGAGGTAGTGTGGTTCGAAGAGTTTTGAATGGAAAGATCACCTATCGGTTCCTTATAAGACTAAACTATTCTTTCACAGTCTAGACTGGCCGTGAGACCCCACTTGGAAAAAGACTGTAGTGTATTCTCGATTCAGTTGGTCTTTGACTGAAGGATTACACTAGCACTTATGTTAAGTGTTGAACAGGACCACGGAAGGATACTCACTGACCGTTGTTGTAACCTAGACCTTAAGTGATTGATGCGTTCTCTTAAGCTGTAAGATAATATAAAATAGGCATATATTTTTATTTCTTATTTATTTGATTTACCAAGTGATTTCTATTTTAATAGAATGACATACGAGGTATTTTGATAAGTAAGAATAATTATATGATGTGCTATTATAAATTATTTACGGTCACTATGTTCCAGTGCGCTGGATTGATGACATCCCCGAAATGAGCTTAGGAAGGAACATTATGTTAAACCCTGCAGGTAGACGATTGTCTGACATAATGGTTAAAGTCTGAGTGGTACTAGTTTCGGAAATGAATAAGAAGTTGATTAATTATTTTGTCAGTAATTTAATTAATCAACGGACGTTATATCTTAAAAATAGGGAGGTAAATCGATCAATCGGATTAATATTATTTAATCATAGAGGCTCGATTTTATTGGTAAAATAGTGCCTAAACAGGGAGAGCAATAATATTAGTCTAGTGGGATGTTTTATTATTTAATTTCATTAAATAAAAATTAATTTTATTCTATATTAATTAATTAATTAGGAGAATAAAATTCCTACTAGAATCTTCTCTTGTGATTAGGAGACTTGAGAGTCTTCTAGAAGATGAAGATTAGTAGGAAATATATTTCCTACATTATATTATTAATTGGAGTAAAATTAGGCTTCCTAAATTAGGAATTAATTTTATTCCATGGTTTATAATTTAATTAGGAAACTCCTACAAGGATCTTCTCTAGTGTTAGGAGACTTAGGAGTCTTCTAGAATGAGGAGATTAGTAGGAGATTTCCTTCCTACATTGAATTAGTATTGGAGTAGAATTAGGATTCCTAGGCCTAATGGAATAAGCTCATATTTAACACCTCCTTAAGGTCCCTAATGGAGCCTATAAATACACCATGTCCCAACCTCTCCTACAATGTGTTGTCTTGGCCGAATTTCTCTTCTACATACACGAGAGAATTACATCGTTCGAGAGTTAGGGAGATTCGATTAAACGCTCCACCAAGTTTAATCGAAGTAGGTGTTTAGGTAATCCGTTAGAAAGCTTTTGGGTACAATTTATTCGAGCCTTTATATTTATATTTTCCGGTCATCATCATCACCTTGTCGCCGCCGTCGACAACCGCCGGAAAATTGCCGCCGCCGCCGGAAGCAAGCCACGCCCAGCCGATTGCTACCGCGAGCAACCACCCGCGACTGCGCCCAGTCTGGCCCAGTCCCTGCTCCCAGCAACGACGCCCAGGATCACTGGACGAGGGCCCGACGTCCGTTCGTGCAACACCACGCTCGCCAATCGTCCCCAGCACGCAGTCGCGCATCGCCCGTTCGTCCCTGCTGCTCGCTGTCACTGATCGTGAGGTCCCGCGTGTGTCCACCGCTTCGCAACGTTAGTCCGCGTAGAAGAAAGAGTCTCGCCCGCACGCGCGCACTCGCCAGCAGCTGCCATCGCCCGTCCGCGTAGCCTGCTCCCCGCACGTCCGTGACACACACCCTGTCAGCACTCGTCCGCTTCACGCCAGCAGTCCGCGACCGTGCTCACGACCTGCGAACACGCACAATCCGCGCCCGACGCACACGAGCTGCCCGCTGCACCCGACACCGAGACCCGCGTGTCGTTCGACAGAACCTCGTTTGACGTGTCGATTAGAATCGACTAAAGGCTAAACCTATCCGCCCATTAGGTTGTGGTGTTCAGACGAACTTCACCAACGGTGCTCTACACCGTCTCAGAGTCGGCAAAAATTTTAAAAGGTTAACGTCCATATCCTAATTATAGATTTCGCTGCGTTAGGATTTATTTCGATAATGTTCAATACTGTGCATGTTGTTTGACGTTCCTAACAGAACTCAACAACTGGTATCAGAGGCCAGGCTTAATGCAAACTCGTGCACAGTTTGAATTTTGGACTTTGCCTGTCTACATGAATTATATGCATACGGACGCAGCGGCATAGTAGATTAGAAATTGCATTAAGTTTTTGCAGGTGTTTCGAATCCGACTATTGTGGCCCGTATGTATGGATTTTTATTCATGTTGAATGTATGCTATTTTTAAAGCCTTGGACATGTCAAGGAATTTTTGGGTTGGTGAATTCTTGTAATAAATTATTCGCGCGGTGGGACACCGCATAGTTTATT
>CACSLK010012206.1:16553748-16564385 GCA_902706635.1 Striga hermonthica
TTGTTAATGTCTGATTCATCTCTGTAGTAATAGATCTTGGAATACCCCTCAGGATTTCAGCATTAAAATCAGGGTTCTCAGAGGCAAACAATCTTTCAAAATACTGCTCTATCTCCTTTACTGATTCTTGCAGATTCTGACATTTCTCACCTGACATCTTCACCAATTGCTCCAGACTATTTATGCATCTTCTCTGTCTCACACATGCCTGGAAAAACCTAGAGCATGTTTGTTTATGGAAATTTTTGGTTTTGTGAGATTTTTTTAGTTGGTTTGGTTAGTTTTGAAAAAAGTAGTATGGTTAGTTGGTAGTGGATATATTAAAATAATATTTTAAATAAAATAATTAAAATTGATTTATTCTAAAAGTAGGAGAGAGAGATGATTTGATGTGATTGTTAGTTAAAATATGTGAGTGGATGAATAGTGAATTAAGGTTGATGTGGTGTGTATGAATGATTGATTGATATTATTTAATTATATTGATAATATTGATGATAGTGGGGTTGAGTTAAAGTTGAGTTAAAAAAAGTAGTTGAGTTAAAATGATGGAAATATTTTGAAAAATTTCACAAACAAACATGCTCCTAGTATTTTTGTCACCCTCCCTCAGCCAGCTCACCCTTGATTTCTGCTTTCAATAAATCTCCTCCTCTAGATAGGCTTTGTGGAGCTTTTCTTTGCAGTCCTTCCACTCCTCCCAATCTCTTCCCCCTCCCTGCAGCCCCATTGCTTCAAGTTTTGCTGTACACACTTTTATCAGATTAGCTGAGTTAGTGTTGCTCTGAGCTGCCCATCCTATTAATCCTAACCTCACATTCTTGAGCCTCTTTTGGAAATTGTACAGACCTCTTCCTTGAACCTCCACTTCCCATGCACTTTTCACACATTCCTCAAAACCAGACATCTTTGCCCATCTGCTGTAAAAAAAAAAAAAAAAACCTTTTCTTCCTTTTCTGTTCTAAAGTGTCAGATGTCAACAGTAACATACAATGATCTGATGAAAACATAGGGATGTGTAGGACAGAAGAATTTGGAAAAGTCATAAACCACTCAGGGAAAAGAAATACTCTATCTAGCTTCTCTTCAACAAATTGGGACCCTGGCCTATTATTAGACCATGTGAATGGGTGCCCAACACAGGGGCAGTCTACAAGGTTAACCTCCTGAAATTGTAAAAAGAAGACTAACTTCTCACCACACCTCCCTATTTCTCCCTGTTACTCAGGATGTCATTAAAATCCCCATCTACAAACCAAAGACTACCCCATGTAAACGGATTTCGTTTGTTTGAATTGCAAAATGTTTGCTTTGGTGGCACAACTCAACTAGCCCAGTGAATTCATTGGAGATTGTTTGTTTATTAATGATTTTACATTAGTTTATTTATGAATTTAATGGACAACTGAAAACTAGACTTGATAAACCATGACGCGCCTACAAATAATATTGAACTGTCCCCCACAAATAAATTATGGATCAGTTATGGAGCTTTGGTGAACAAGCTTCTCATCTCTAACTTCATACAGATTCATGAATATTTTAAACGGCATACACTAGCTAGCTGTTGGCTTCCCCTTGGGTTTAACAGCAAGGAAATCCTAGGCATCAGATTCATCATTTGCCTGAACAATCTGCCTCAGCATGTCTTGTTTAAACCCTGCATGAGTAGAAACATGATGACATGAACGAAAAGATCAACATTACATTCTTGAATCTTGAAAAAGATATTATTAGCCCAGAGGTATATGTTGAGAAATCAAATAAGATAACCCCATTCTTCCATAAAAGAGTATACATATCAGAAAAGAGAGCATAACATCAAACAACTAAATCAGAATAAGTTAAATATATTAGCATGCTTGACAAAGCACAAGAAATGTGCACATGGAAACTTATAGGTGATGCCACACAAAAAACAAACAGTAATTGGGCAAGGAACAAATATAACTAGAGAAGAGAACATTTTATAAAAGCCTCTGGCAAACACTTGTAATGTGCCATACCATTCCTAATCCACATCCTAACCATTTTCCCCATATAACTAAAAACATGGTCCATTCCATCACACCTTTTGCTGAAACCCATTATCATAAAGTTATGAGTCATGGCCCAAGGAAACCATGGGTCACAAAAGTCAATGACGATGCACATATACTTTCAGATGACACCCAAATTATTTCCTCCATAACGAGTCCAGCACCTTTTTAAATGAATGGGTGGGAGGAAAATTAAGTAAAAGGAGTGAAGGGTGTACAGATTGAACTCTTTCAACGACGGTAACATCATTGGATTTGGGTAGAAAACTTATCGTATGATTAGATATGAGATGAAAATGTAAAGTGAACTTCAATTCGACAAGAAAATATTAAAATAATATGAGAAAAGCTGATTTTTGTAACTATGTTAGTTCGATGGTTCGATTGGCTCGGTAGGACGGTAGTGAAAATACGTGAGTATGAATAGTTTAATTACTGGGGAGACTCGTAATAATGATAATTTTTTTTTTTTTTAAAGATGAAAATGTGTCATGGGTGTGAGGATAGAAAAAGTAAATGCTAGTGAAAGGTCGTCAAATTGAACTCTTTCATCAACAGTAACATCATTGGGATTGGCCAATTGGGTATAAAACTTATCTTTTGTTTGGTAGCCAAGCAAATAATAAATAATCCCTATTACTAACAAAACCAGGAACCAAATAGAAACTCATTACTAGCACTCAGGACCAGGAAAGACGCCACAGTAATTCCATTAGTCTGTATCCTGTAGTGCAATCAATACTTGTGGAAGCTGTAATACTCTACCACCCACCCACACCCTTACCACAATCCAGCTTTGGAGTTTCAATCTTCCTGGCAAGAGAACAATAAAGACAAACCAACAGTACTTTCATTTCATAGAGTCAGATTCTCGTACTAAATCATATCATACATATTCTCATTTTCACACCCAAACAAACAGCGAAGATCTTTTCATCCTAAATAATGGGTTGAATGTGAAACCAACCAGCCATATAAGTTGTCACAGTTTTCTTCGACACATCATCGGTCAGAACTCAAATAATATAGGGACCAGAGAGTTATTCGCGACTCATATTTCGATGTGGCAACCAAAATCTTGAATAATAAATAAGAAATACAAATTTCTTAATATAGATTTCATTTACCAAAGGGGTAGTTTATGCTGAAAATAGTCATCAAATTGAACAACACACCTTTGAGGAGATGATCAAATGTTTCACCTATCAATCTCAAGAGATTACTGAACTATTGGAATTCCTCATTCATGGAAAATTTCCAAAACAAGAGAAACATAAAAGGCAAACAACACGAAGATTAAAGCCAATGGAAAAGTAATTCCAATCATAGAGTAATGATTCAGAGTATCAACTAATCAAGCAATAAGAGATTAAAGATTCGATGCTTACCATTCAATAATTGAGCCAAAGAGAAAATGCTGCATAATAGGAACCTTCTCCAGAACTTCTATTTTATACATCTTTAACAACCCACTGTGCACCTTATTCCAATTAGGAACACCACTGATGTCATCCAGCATAGGTGAATGCTCAGCAAACAACCCCTTCTTCATCTTCTTCACAAAAACAATACATGATAGGTACAAATATTCTTTTGAGAAATTCTCCAAGATATCCTCATTGTGAATTGATTTTGGCTTCATGTACTTGTGGTCAATCAATTGTGAGGCCCCAAATATATATGGTAGGAAATGATAGTCATCAAGTCCCCACACACCATGGGATCCAGCAGGTTCCAAGCTGTAAGTAAGTTGCAATTTTCGCATTAATTCCAAGTACTTGACAAACACTCTTGAAACCAAGGCTTGGTAATCATCTTCTCTAACAACAGCCAATCTAGATAGGCAATAGAACCACGCTGCAAAGTTTGTCTCATGACCAGTGCCTATTAGATAAGAGAAACATAATTAGAAGTTCACTGTCAGAGTTACATTTTTTTCCCACCTTATACAAACAATTAGCCAAATAAACCTGGTCAAGAGTGTGGTACCAACTATAAAAGTGATACTGATTCTTGTCAACACCTAAGCAAACGCAACAGAGTGTATTGGAAACAAAGAAGAAAACATGTTATGCTCATTTACGTGATGGTCCTTAACTCTTAAAATTTCAAACCATTTGTAATAATAGTCCTACAAATGACAGTGAAAATGATTGTAATAGTGATATCAGCCATTGCTTCTTGCAGAAAATAAGAACTAAGAACACATACAAATTCTTATAATTACCAGTCATATGGAACTGATGGTGCTAGCTAGAAAGTTTCCAAGATTAAAAAAAGCTTTTAAAGGATGGGCAGAAAATTTTCAATGAATCCTAGCACATCTTCCCAACACTAGTAATACATATATACCACCTTCCAAGAGCTGCAGTTTATGCGAATATGCTTAGAACCAATATTCATGACTCATTCAGGATGCTTTGCAAAAGAATTCCCTCCAATGGACCCTAAACAATCTTAGACACTATCTCATCGACTTACCCAAAAGCTGAAATCATATAAGACACATATATCAATATGAATAAGGTACACATATATCAATATGTATAAGGTACCCATTTCAAACCAAAAACTTTGTTTCTATCTTCTTCATTTACCATAATCGATGCGGCTGGCATTGCCAAAACTATCAGTGAAGTATGGCACAAGTTCGACAGCAGCATCTCGGACATCGGGCGGCAGTAACACCATCATAAATCCCTCAGCTTCACTGCTCATCCGCTCATGCCACACGCGATATGAGACGTTGCCGTACCTGGCAGCGAGTGGTGCCCGTGGAATGTCATCCACATAGTCGACCAGCTTCTGGATGATGGAAACTAGGGTTTCAATGGCGGGTGACACGTGGCAGGGATCCGAAAGCATACGCGATCTGATGGACTCGGACAGGGAGACCACGAAGCCAAGGAAGTTTCGGAAGGAAGGGGAGGCGCGGAGCTGCGCAATGTCATCCTGGGAACGGATTCGCTTGGAAGGGACGGCGAATTTGTGGGAAGGGGAGACGGGGACTACCTTCTCCGACTGGGGGATGGGGGTGCGGATAATGATCTCCTTCATGTTGGCGGGGGAGGCGGGGAGGTTCACGGCGGGGAGGCGGATGGGTATGTAAGAGGGGGTGGCGGATGGCGGCGGGGGAGTGGGGTAACTGGTCGGGCCGCCGCACTTGGCGCAGACCGACGGCGGAGGAGGAAATTGCGAAGACGGGAGCGGCGTCTGATCATGGTGGCCGCTGCAGTGGTCGTGGTGTGGGGGTTCCATCTCGTCGGATCGAGATTGCAGAATGTTGGAGAAGGTAGTGTGCTGTAGGGTTGTCCAACTATACGGTACATACCTGTCCGATAACGAAATGTATATCTATATATCTATATTAAAAGCCAACCTATTTATCAAAAATAGTTGAAAGAAAAATGAACACACGTTTAATGCATATTTTATTTGAAAATTTTTTACTATATGCATTAAATGCTTGCATATTTACGTTTACTATCTAAATATGATATTAAAGATTTTTTCCTTAAATAATTTATGCAATAATTTTACTGATATCCATTATAATTAATATTTGTCGAGTAATATTTTTAACCTTTATTTAATTATATAACACTAATAGTTTTTTAAAAAATTAATATTATTTATTATTTAAAAGATAATGATGACATCATTAATGATTTTATTGATTGTTAGATAATAAAATTATATTAGTTATTCTATAAAATTTCGACATGTTATTTATTTGTATATTATTGTCAACTATGATGGTGTTTTTATAATTTTTTTTTTGTTATGTGTCAAAAATGAACTTATTGTAAAATATTTTTCTATTGTATAATATGTTAAATAAACTATAAAGCCTTATGATGAAAATTAGAAAAAAAAATCTCTTGATTATGTAAGGGATTTAATTCTTGGCAATTGCTAAATCATTTTTTAAAAAAAAAATAATTATGAGAAAATTGAATTCTAAAAAACATGTGTTTGTATTTTGTAAACATTTATACTCAAAATTTTATTTTGAATTTCATTACATAAAGAAGACTACTTGTATAACTTTTATAAATAATAATAATTACATTATATGACTGTAAATTTTATAATAAAATAATAACTGAGTATTATATGGTGAGCAATAATTAATAAAATTTTTATTTTTTCTTATATCAATGAATAAATATGTATTATAAAATCAAATAAATATTAGTATGACGTGTTTGGGAATTATATATTAATTAACATGTTAATTTTTTGGCTTAAATAAACGCCACTTATTAAAAGATGTGAAATATGGATGATCCAAGCCTATTGTTTTTTTGTCTAGACGTAGAAGTCCTATAGAAATAATTGATTTATTATATGTATCACGTGCATCGCACGGGGTATGCACTAGTAAAGATATTACATGGTTCCAATTTTACACATATGACATATAAATGGACTTAAATCTAAATGACATGGACAAACTCAAGTATATAATACCGATATAATGCCAAGGAGCTTATCGCCCGCTTACTTATTTTTATAGAAAATACGGATATTTGAGAATTAGTTTGAACTTTTAAAAAATAAAATAACTCTTCGGACGCTACTCAAAAACTCTTTCCTTTCAAACATTGAGCATAAATTAACATTTTCAAACATCCAAATATTCGATTATGCCAAATCATATTTCACAAGATTCAAAGTATGAAATATCCAAACCAACAATATTTTTCATAACAGTTTGCGGAAACATAAAACATAAATAGAAATGAACGTGTGCATCCTCTCGTAGCAGCCTCCAGCTGGATCAACCTGAAAAACAATGTGGTGAGCACATTCTCTTACTGGTAAAATTCATACTATACATCGATTCAGTACAACCACGAATAGCATAATAATCACATGAGTATGAAAACACTGTCTCACTGCATAAATACACTGTTAACCTAAGTTCATGAACTATCTGTCTAGTAACTGTTAATTACTAGTGCCCTCAACATAAATCGATCCCGCTAGTTACTACTAGTTCCCACGGTATCAGCTGGTCCCGCTAGTAAGTAAACCATGCATCAATCTCTTCTACTAGTGCTCTCAGCATCAACTGGTCCCGCTAGTTACTACTAGTGTCCACTATATTAGTCAATCCCGCTAGTAGGAAATTATCACATAGAATATTCGACCCACCGGCCCACATTCACACACATATAAAGAATATACTACCACATGGTTATACAAAATAAACCATAGTATATACCCTCACCTGATACACGGAGATGGCGATGAAAATGTAGATGATGAAAACTTATGTCTCCCAAACAGCTCTTGAGTCTTGACTGCATGTTTAGAACAAAGCTTTTAGAAACAACTTATCTTATTTTTTCGGAAAATGTTGCATTTCAACTTCATCAATATTCATTTGCTTAAAGACTTTATA
The DNA here is from genome assembly GCA_902706635.1 of Striga hermonthica. Classification (NCBI taxonomy): domain Eukaryota; kingdom Viridiplantae; phylum Streptophyta; class Magnoliopsida; order Lamiales; family Orobanchaceae; genus Striga; species Striga hermonthica. The sequence goes on from CACSLK010012206.1 coordinate 16,561,198, forward strand.
AAATTTGTGGAAATTCGGAACTCTCGTTTATTGGTAAAAAAGGCTCAGAATTTTTTTAAAAATATAAAAATATGGTTCGACAAGGTAAACGGTTCAAACGGCTTAAAAATGGCTCGACAGCTCGAGGTTAAGCTCACAGTCCGCGCAGTTGGCCGCTGGCTTGGGTTAGACCACACCGGCACTGGCAGCCGGACTGCAGGTGGCACAGGATGCTCGTGCGCTACTTGTTTCTCACACCTCAACGCAGTCCAAGGTGTTGCGGCTTGGCTCTGCATGCCTGGTCACAGCACTACGCACCTGTTCGCGCGTCAGGATGTTGGGGTCGCTGGGATTGGCTGGGGTGTTAGTGTTATATACTGAAAGCTTGACTTTGGATGATATTACACTTTTACCCTTTATAATAAGAATCATGTTAGATTAAACAAGTTCTACGTTTTGTTTTTTTGCATTAGATAGGGTGGGTCGTCATCGGGCGAACCGAAGATCACTCTATCAGTTACTTGGGAAACAAGAATAATGGTTCACAACCTAGATGGACATGAACACCCCATCGTGAACGGTTGTAGTGTCAACGTTACAGTTTGTCTTGACTGATTAGTTGCACTAGTACATTTATGTATTGAACGGAATCCCAGAGATGAGCAGTTCGTTTTATACTGATCGTCGTAAATGAACTAGGCCTCGTTTAATAATTACATTCTCTTAACCCGTAAGATATTAAATAGACATATTCATGCAGTATTTACTGCTTTGATTCACACGGATGAGGTTTAGTCAACTGGACCAATGAACCCACTGTCTTAAATAATATTGTTGTATGTATGATGTGCTATTTGAATATTTACGGTCACCATGTATGTTTAGTTTGATGATGTCCCCAGAGTGAGTTCATGAAGGATTATTATGTTAAACCCTCAAGGTGGATTAAGTTCCGACATAGTAAGAATGTTATGAACGAGCGCTAGTTTCGGTGAAATAATAATAAATTAATTAATTTTTTATTGTCAGTAATTAAATTAATTAATGGACATTATATCTTAAACATGGGGAGGTAATTCGAGTATTTATTATTGGAGTCTCAATTGTAATTTGGGCTAGGAAAAAAGGAGTACAATAATATTGTGTTGGTGGCCCATTGATATTATTTAATTAATTAGAATAAGTGAGTTGACCCACAAGTATTTTAATTAATTAAGGAGCTCTATTCCTAATCTCCTAAGGGTCCCTAATATAGCACTATATATACATCATTAAGCTCATGAGAAGAGGGATCCCATCTCAGAATTCACGCGTTCGACCCGGCGACCCGACTAGTTGCACGACCCGACTCAATCCGACACGACCCGATCCCATAGTCCTGTTCGTGTGATCCGGTTCTGTTCGTGAACTCATCCCGGTCATCCCATTGAAGATCAGCCAGATCACCATAAATTTAAAGCCGTAAGTTTTCTACGTCGGACCTTTAGATCCGTTGCGCATAGGTTTACGTTTGTTATGAATTCGTGACTTGTACATAACGAGATCCTCATAGATCCTAATAAGTGGTATCAGAGCACTTGGTTAATTCGTTTTGTACAAAATTTGAATTTTTACGGCTTATGACAATATGTGTTTAAACGTAACCATATATTGGATTATATTCGCATAACTTGGTTTTGCAGGAATTAGTTTAATCCACTATTATGGCCGACTATGTATTTGATGAATGTTGTTGAATGCTATGTATGGTTTTAAATTTGTTTTAAAAACCTCGGACATGTCGAGGAATATATGGATGAGTTGTAATAAATATTCGTTCGGGGTTTGACCGGATATATTTAATTATTTGTTTAGAAAAACATGTACATCCATTCGTTGGATCTAGGCTCAGATTATGTAATTTTGTAAATTATATTTTTCGTGTTGTGATAGTGGATTGATGGTCAGGAGATCACAAGAGATCAACAAGACTTGAAAAACCAACTGGACCGAGACCTGGAGACTTGCGCAAAGTCGTGCAAACTAAAAAAAAAACAGATCGTCGGATTTTTCACCGGCGACCAGCGGCAGGCGGCTGCGCCCGGCGGCGACAGGTAGCGACGGCTGGTGTGGCGGTGTTTTTGCTTGGCGGGCAAGCAGTACGATATCAACCTGGATTCTACTGCAGTGGAAGTTCCAATTGAACAAGGAAAGAAAATATACAAGGTTTCCTTGTTTCTGGGGAGTGGGGACTCAATATTTAATGATCCTAATAGTGAATTTATTTATTTATTTAAATTCATCATGCCATTAATTATTTATTTATTTATGCATGTTAATTAATTATTGTATTTGCATGAGATTAATTTGGAATTGCATATTCATTTATGCATGTTAATTAACTATTGCATTTACATAGGATAATTTAGAAATACATGAATAATTAATAAATAAGTAAAAATCATCATTTAAATTCTACTAAGTTTGAGAAGAGTTTTTAAATTACAGTTAATTGTGAAATTTCTAAGGCCACCATTTCTAATTTTTCGGTAAATCAATTTATAGCGGTATGGGCTCCCCCTCGGGTGACATCACTAAAATTAATTGTAGGTAATTACCAGGACAAATTTTTAATTAGACGATTAGAGGAATTCTTATGAGAGGTTACTGGCTTCCCCTCGGATGAAGTCTAATCGATTTTTTATGAACTTAGGATTGAGAAACGGGATTCACTTAGAATGCAATTAAATTTATAACCCCCCTCGGGGTCCCTGCATTCTATTGCATGGCCAAATGGAGACCGACAATTAATTTTGCTCGTCATGAATTTGGTTTTGACTTATAGAAATTAATGGGACTTTGAAAGCCCTTCTCTTGCGAATGTTGAGTTGTGTAGGGTTACCCTCGTATCATGCATTAACTCTCGGTGTTTTGAGATGTCGGTGAATTTAAGTTAATATTGTTTTGAGAATGTTAATATTGACCGTTAAATTCGAAGTGTTTAATTTGCAAAATTATTTCATGATTCTCAGGCTATATTCATCATGTCATTCAATCTGTTATGACCGCGCGTCGCAACGCGGCAAAATTAAAATTTATATTTTTCCTTAACTGACTTGTACCAACTAGTAGTAGTAGCGAGTAAGGGTCGAACCCACAGGGAGTGTGAATCAAATTGTGAATTTTCTTGTATTAATTGAATTTATAAAAAATGATAACAAGGAGGGGAG
>CACSLK010012206.1:16564394-16575610 GCA_902706635.1 Striga hermonthica
GGGGGATTGGATTAATAGCTAAACTAACTAAAATCCTAATGAAACAAATAAAATCTAAACAAAGGAAATAAAAATAGAAAATAAAATAAATAAGAGAATTTTCTAGTTCACGGTTCCATCTACACCCTCGATCGACTCGTCTAATCAAGTTTGATATCAAATCTCGCTATCTTATAGAATTACTAGCCCTAGGCAACGACACGGTCTGTTACTCGAATTTTTTCTTATTTTTAATCTAACAGCGAGAGGCTTTACAATTAGACCTGAATTCTTGTACAGTCCAGAAAAATGATTTCAAGATTTAGTACAATTAACCACTTTACGAATTAGAAAAAATTGGCTAGACTAAGTAGTGAACTCAATCGCGTTCGTTCACTTAAATAGGTCGTGTTATCCCCGGTAGTAAACGTCTTCCGGTAGCCTCTTATGAATTAAACACAACAATAATTACGGATTGAAGGTCTAATTCGGCTGTAGATATGAAAAGCCTAATCTAGGTGATCAATCTAAATAAGACTCAACACATCATGGTTAATTATTCAAAATAACACAAATAATTCCAAAAAGATAACTCAATAATCAATCACGTAAATTAATCAAACATCGTCAATCGTGGGGTTCGACTTCCCCATAACAAGAAATAAAAACTAGCCTAACATACTAATAAAAATAAAAGAAAGAGAATAAAATTATCCCCTTTCATGTGCGGGTGCGGTCTCCCTCCGCGATTTGTCGGGCTCGTTGTAAATATTTTTCCGGAGTAGAATCGAAAGATTCGAACACCGGGTCGTGTCTCACAAGGAAGGTTAGCCGGAATATTCTGTACGTTTACTCAACCGCACAAAAAGAAATAAAACTCCTAAACATACTAATTCAGATATTTGATTGGTTTTAATTATCAACTATTGTAAATATTTTTCCGGAGTAGAATTGAAAGATTTGAACACCGAGTCGTGTCTCACGAGGAAGGTTAGCCGGAATATTCTGTGCGTTTACTCAACCGCACAAAAAGAAATAAAACTCCTAAACATACTAATTCAGATATTTGATTGGTTTTAATTATCAACTACTGCGAAAATTCAAATAAAGTAATAAAAATATCAAAGCAATAACAAAGAACAAATAGGATTTAAGGAGCTAGGGAGTCGGGGATATCCGTTTTGGTTTGACATTGCAATTATCAAGCAAGAGATTGTTCGGTTAAGTGATTTGAATAACCGACACGTTCAAGCACTCATTCTCAATAACTTTTCGTAACAAGAGAACAAACTTAAACGACAAGTTAACAAGTCATTTAACACCTAGGCAATACAATTACGAACAAGCCTAGTTTATACGAGTCTATTTCGACCGACTCCTCCCCTTTCAGTTCTAAGAGTCGATTAAAGGAGACTAGAGGTTTGTTAATCCACTAACCCATTTAGAATTATCAACAACATGCACGAATTTATCGAATTCAATTGAAACAATTGGAAATTGAAGTGTCACCCTTCAATAATTCTCAGAACTCTCGAACGATGATTGAAAACCCTAGAAAAAGCTTAACTCGTACAAATTGAACAATCACGAACATGATAATTGCAAGCGAATTCAAAACATCAATCCCTATTCCCTAGAATATGAATTTAGCCACTCATGATCGATTCAACATCAAAATCATCAATAATCCAAGCCATCATAATCATAAATTAAACGAAAATATAGCTTACGATTAATATCCAATGTTGAAAACGAGAGCAAATCGAATCCAAAAGCGAGAAAAGGAGTTTTCTACTCTCCAAATCAAATCACAAGTGAAAAACTAAGAGAGGAATATGTTTTCTCTCAAGAAAAGTCGAAAAAACGAAGTCAGGAGACCCAAAATATGCCCTAGGCTCGATCTATTAAGCTTTCAATTCGAAAATCCGCAAAAATCGCGCCTATTACAAAACAGACCTTAGCGCCGCTAAGGGGTTAGCGGCGCTAAGCCTTCTTAGCTGTTAGCCTCTATCCCGCTAAGCTTCCAAAACGCCGCTATCCACACAGGCCTTAGCGGCGCTAAGGCCCTCGACAGCTTTGCATGACTTCACGGTTTGGGCTCGTTCGGGCACGTCTGGTATCGGAATTCAATTCCGCTTTTTCCTACGCGTCTCTAACGAGCCCCTCTTTCTAATGGTGTCAGCTTCCCCAAAAGATTTTCAAAAACCTGTTCTCCGGAGGTCTCCAAACTACACACCAAAAATGAAAAGAGAACAAAAAAAGACTAGAAAACAAACGGAAAACACCGCAACACTCAAATGAACGCAAAACACATAATAAATGACAAAAAGATCCTAAAACCACCTAAACGACTCAATACGGGGGAAAAATAACAGCAAAAAGACAACTAAAACACAACAAAAATGGGACAAACAACTCCCCCACACTAAAACCTTTGTTCGTCCCGAACAAAAAGAAAAGAAAAGACACAAAAACAAGCAAACAAGCATGGATAATAGTTTCAAATAAGACATGTCTCAGATTAATTAACTTAGTCGAGGAAACTTCCAATGACCAATCATGCATACCTCAATTACAACTCAAATGCAACGCTTGAAAAGACAAACTCTCAAGCACGAAAGTAAAATATGTATATGCCTCACACTCGGTTCCTTACATTAATATGAAATGGGTTCGCTCAAATTGGTCGATCATCATGCATCAACATAAGGTTGCTTATCATCTACTCATACTCTAAAACAACTAAAGATCATGAACTGTAAATCAAGAGGACTTTCAAGGTTGAACTGCAGGCATCAAAGGGAAGAAAAATATAAGGATAGAGTGACTTAAATAAACAATCAAACCCCTGAGCGTATAATTAACTCAAACACCTCACCATTCATACAACATATATATGATACTAACCATTCCCATCAAGACTCAATTCAACACTCGCATATCCACAACCTGAATTGCACTTCAAGTACCCAACTCTTTTTTTTTTATTATATATATTTTTTTATTTTTAGGGAAATTGCTTTTTCCTAACAAGACTGAAACGTAAGGAAGACATTCTCTAGGTTTAAACATTGGAGGTCATCCAAGTTTCCTAGAGTGGTTTTCCAATACTCATTACTCGTGAAAATCCCACAAGTAAGTGGAGTAGAACCCTTTAGTCCGTCTTGCAAGTTCCCTTTTTTTATTTTTATTTATTTTTTTATTTTTTTTGTCAAGCACCCAAAATGCAACTCGAGCAAATATACACCTTCTCCAAACACATATTAAAAGCTCCGTCATCATAATACATACACTGTCAAATCTCAAGAAATTCAATCAATTCGGTTGACAAAAAATACGGTTCAGGCTCAACGGGCTACTAATGAACATATAACTTTAAGGGTCAATGGAAAAGGCTAAAATGAGCAATGTCAAAGAAATGCCTCAATCATTTTCACAAATCACTACTTCAATCAATTCATTTCAAAATAGATTCAAAGCAAGTTCTGATCAGCAACGACTCCGACCAATATCTCTCAACAAATAAAACAAGGCTCAAACCCTCACATAAGGTAAATAAATGTCCAACAAAACGCAACATCAAGTTCATCAAGGCATACTAGTCATGATCATCATCACATCTCCTCGACATCATCAACAATCCTCAACAAATCTTAAAATCACTATGATCCATACTCGTGAAACACACAAACTGACTCAAGAAAAGACACCCAAATGAAAACAGAAAATGAAGAAAACATCCTAAAAGATCTAGACCTGATCAACCATATAAGCATACAATCATGCAAAAAATACCCCCACATTTAAAACCGAACAATGTCCCCATTGTCGATCTTCAGTGCAAGGGAATTAACCCATATAATCAACCAAACACAAAAGAAAAAAAAAAAGACACTAAACAAAATACAAAAATAAAGAGAAAGAAAATGATACAAACGTACAGAGCACAGTGACTAGACTAGTCACTGTGAATCCGGTGGTGCTGGTGGAGGGTGGAGGTAGTCATGTCCCGAACAACGGTGGGCCTCTGTCAGCTCAAATCTCTCGCTTCATTGGGATCGGGACAACTCTCTGGAACTCGGCTGGGGTGGTGTAGTGTGGCGGTCAGTCCGGTATGCTTTCTCAACACAAGCTCGGTCCTGCAACGACCTCTTCGCGTAAGCTCTCTCACACGCTTCGTCAACAATCTGTTCTATCGCCCGAATGGACATACATTTTTCTACCAATTGCGCCTAAGGCTCAAGCTTGGTCTCTCGAACGGAAATGGCGACGGACTTGCCCAGTACCGTCATGTTCAATGTTCCTCTCTTGACGTCGATCATCATGTTCGTGGTCGCCATGAACGGTCGCCCGAGGAGGATGGTGTGACTCTTCTCATTCTCTTGCACTTCTCCCACATCTAGCACAACGAAGTCAACAGGCACAATCAGCTTCCCCACTCGAACAAGTACATTCTCTGCAATTCCCTCGGGTTGGCGGAGCGAGCAGTTGGCGAGCTGTAGGCGTATTCTGGTGGGCTTCAAACTGTTGAGCCCAAGTCACCGATAAATAGAAAGGGGCATGAGATTTATGCCTGCTCCAAGGTCGAGCATTCCCGAGGCCTCCTTCTCACTCCCAAAGGCTATATCAATCACGAAGCCCCCGAGATATTTTACTTTCTGTGGCAAGTCATGCCCGAAGAGACTGGCTGCCTCGATTATAATCACCCCATCGTCATTCTCTACTCGCCTCTTACTCGTTGCTACGTCCTTGCAAAATCTTGCATAGGCTGGGATTTTCTTCATCACGTCAGGAGGAGATAAATCGACGTTGGCCTTATCCAACATGGTATGGAGGTCTCGCATCAGCTTACGGTCCTTCTCCTCCAAAAGTCGACTCGGGAATGGTATCCTCGGTCTGTATGGGGTTGGGGCTCTGTGTAAAGTAGGCTCAAGTGACGGTTTAACTTGGGTCCCTACTTTCTGTTCTTCTTTCTTCGGGCTCTTTAGCTCGGGCATGATCACTGTAATCGATTTTGCGTGCTCCGGCTGGCTCGACAGCTTCCCTTTATCCATTTCTGTCTTGATGTTCCCCACCTGTGTGGCTAGCTGCCCCACTTATGTCTCAAGACGCTTGATGGAAGCATCACGATTTGTGACGAAATTGAGAATTTTGTCCAACTTTTCATCTGTGCTCGGTGGGGTTGATCCGGATTCTGGTGCTGGCAACCTTAACTTTCCCCTCGGTTGCAGCTGCTGCGGGACAAAGTTGGTTTGAGGTGGTTGCTGATAGTGGTTGTTGGACCATGAGAAGTGAGGGTGGTTTCGCCACCCCGGGTTGTACGTGTTCGAGTAGGGGTCATTCCCGAGACGGTTCTGATAACCCTACACTGCATTTAACTCGGTATTCTGGCCTCCGTAGCTCGGCTCGATAGCTGATGGACACACCTCAGAACTGTGTCCCGAAACTCTGCACGCTCCACAGGCACTCACGGCCATAGCCTGAATCGGCGAGGAATTTATAGCATTCAATACCCTCATCTGCTCCGTGAGCTCGACCAGTTGTTGGGCCATGACATTATTGCTCGATCCCACCTCATTCACCGTCAACCGCTTTCCTCTGATGCTCTTTTGAGACGAGTTAGCACTCATCGTCTCATAAATTTCCATCATCTCTTCAGCTGTTTTGGCCCCAATGTCCCCTCTGGATGTATTATCCACCATGTACTGGAAGTTTTGGTGGAGGGAGTCATAAAAGCACTCGCCAAAAGCCCCAGTGAGAGGTTATGATGTGGGCATTACCGTTGAAGATCCTTGAATAGTTCCCAGGCCTCATGAAGAGCTTCATTCGGTAGCTGAGTAAAAGAGACGATCTGGGACCGGATATCTTGGGTCTTCTGGTGGGAATAGTACTTCCCAACAAACTTTGAGTAGACCTCTGTCCATGTTGTTAGAGAGTCAGGGGCCAAGGTCATAAACCACGCTTTAGCCCGGTCCTTCAGCATCTCCGGAAAACACCGCATTCTCAATTGATCCTCGGTCAGACTATGCAGAGGAAATGTCTGGAGGACGTTGTAGAACTCACGAAGAAAGTTGAGTGGATCTTCATTAGGGAGCCCGTGAAATAAAGGCAACTGGTTGTAGTGGATCATTTTCAACTCGTAATTTCGGGCGGCTTGAGGCAACCGTATGCAAGAGGTCATTGGCCCGATCATAGGTTGGGCCAGATCTTTGAGGACATTGCGAGGAGGTTGTTGTTGTTGAGCCATGTTCGAAGTACTCCCCTCGGATGACTTGGGAGAAAGTTCGCTTTTTTCAGGTGATTCCAAGGTCAGCTCCTCTAGCAGCTCTCTCAAGCTCTCGTGAACCGACTTGTTGATTGGGGATAATACACGTCCACTCCTGGTACACATACACTAAAACAAACAAGGGTTACGAGTACCAATGATAGATAAAAAAGAAACAAAATAAAAACAAGATCAACAAAAGAACTAACACCTAACAAAGAAAAAGAAAACAAGAGAAACACAAAAAATCAAAGTGAAAAAGCGCACAAAATATGTCCTAAACCTTCCCAGACAACGGCGCCAATTTGTTGTAAATATTTTTCTGGAGTAGAATCGAAAGATTCGAACACCGGGTCGTGTCTCACGAGGAAGGTTGGCCGAAATATTATGTACGTTTACTCAACCTCAAAAAAAGAAATAAAACTCCTAAACATACTAATTCAGATATTTGATTGGTTTTAATTATCAACTACTGCGAAAATTCAAATAAAGTAATATAAATATCAAAGCAATAACAAAGAACAAATAGGATTTAAGGAGCTAGGGAGTCGGGGATATCCGTTTTGGTTCGACATTGCAATTATCAAGCAAGAGATTGTTCGGTTAAGTGATTTGAATAACCTGCACGTTCAAGCACTCATTCTCAATAACTTTTCGTAACAAGGGAACAAACTTAAACGACAAGTTAACAAGTCATTAACACCTAGGCAATACAATTACGAACAAGCCTAGTTTATACGAGCCTATTTCGACCAACTCCTCCCCTTTCGGTTCTAAGAGTCGATTAAAGGATACTAGAGGTTTGTTAATCCACTAACCCGTTTAGAATTATCAACAACATGCACGAATTTATCGAATTCAATTCAAACAATTGGAAATTGAGGTGTCACCCTTCAATAATTCTCAGAACTCAAGAATGATGATTGAAAACCCTAGAAAAAGCTTAACTCGTACAAATTGAACAATCACGAACATGATAATCGCAAGCGAATTCAAAACATCAATCCCCTATTCCCTAGCATATGAATTTAGCCACTCATGATCGATTCAACATCAAAATCATCAATAATCCAAGCCATCATAATCATAAATTAAACGAAAAGAAAGCTTACGATTAATATCCAATGTTGAAAACGAGAGCAAATCAAATTCAAAAGCAAGAAAAGGAGTTTTCTACTCTCCAAATCCAATCACAAGTGAAGAACTAAGAGAGAAATATGTTTTCTCTCAAGAAAAGTCGAAAAAACGAAGTCAGAAGACCCAAAATAAGCCGTAGGCTCGATCTATTAAGCTTTCAATTCGAAAATCTGCAGAAATCGCGCCTGTTACAAAACAGACCTTAGCGCCGCTAAAGGGTTAGCGTCACTAAGCCTTCTTAGCTGTTAGCCTCTGTCCCGCTAAGCTTCCAAAACGCCGCTATCCACACGGGCCTTAGCGGCGCTAAGGCCCCCGACAACTTTGCATGACTTCACGGTTTGGGCTCGTTCGGGCTCGTCTGGTATTGGAATTCAATTTTGCTTTTTCCTACGCGTCGCTAACGAGCCCCTCTTTCTAATAGTGTCAGCTTCTCCAAATGATTGTGGAAAACCTATTCTCCGGAGGTCTCCAAACTACACACCAAAAATGAAAAGAGAACAAAAAAAGACCGGAAAACAAACAGAAAACACTGCAACACTCAAATGAATGCAAAACACATAATAAATAACAAAAAGATCTTAAAACCACCAAAACGACTCAATACGGGGAAAAAAGAACGATAAAAGGACAACAAAAAACACAACAAAAATGGGACAAACAGGGCTCCTCTAGCTTTTCCCCTGTCTGCGTGCAGCTCTCCTTTTTGTTGCGTATCTTTCTCTTTGCGTGAATGGTATGTGTGGCGGCTACTTCAAAATAAATTCTCTCCCCTTGTTTTCTTCTAATTTGCTTAATAAATAAAAGTGGCGTATTGGACTTTGTCCAAGAATTCATAATTGGTGGGCCAATTTGTTTTATCTCATCCTTCACATGTCTTCCATTAGACTCACTTCTCAAACCTGAACACATGGCCCAATGAAATTAATTTCTCTAAGTCCTCTTACGTGAATTGCATGGATTCATGGGCTATGTTGGTCGTCCGAGTATGGGGTACTGTCAGGTCAGTACGGGAAACCCCCATACTCTGCTGCAAAACTTCTTTATCCTTCATCGTGCATCCACGCATCTTTGCGCAATCAGAAATAGTCCCAAAATGCTGAAAATAGATAATACAATATCAAAGTACACGAATTCATTCAAATAATAAATAAGTCGAAAAATATAGATGTGCGAATAAATTAAGTGTATATGAATACACTATTAAATATAAAACGTGCACATTTTTTAACCTATCAAATCTCTCTAAACTTAAACCGTTGCTTGTCCCCAAGCAACTTAGAACTATAATCACATATATGAACATAAGATAAGTACGTGGAACTTTACTCAGAGCCTCACAATTCTCACATAAGTGCATAGTTCATACAACTCAAATTAATTTATCCAGACTCAAGATGAAATAATTCTAAGAACTCAAACAATCAAGTATCAATTCAAGTGACCACCATAGTTTGTCAATTTCTATAACGAATGCACCGATCAATGCAACTAATGACACCCCTATTTTTGCTAACAAGTCCAGTTTTTTTCCGTTTCTAGCCGAAGTCTAAATGTCCCATTCTCCATTTTTTCTTTCTTTCTTTTTTTTCTCTCTTTTTTTTTCGAAATAGGGAACGACAGCTCCGTCACAACCCGCGGGTTTTAGCCTTTCGTGATTGTCTCAATATAAAAATTATTGGATTTATACACTAGAGCCCCCACAAATTGGCAGCTGTTGCAGCCCAAGACTCTTTTTATTTCTTTTTTTTTTAGCCAAACGACTTTTCAACTCCACCAATTATTGCTCCATCCTTATTATTTTTTTTTTCTTTTTCAACTAAGAGATATAGAAACCCAAACTTTCAACTTCAAGTCCCCAAACTTAATCAACGTTGATAAAAGCAATCACAAGTACATGTCCACAACAAAAATCGCCTCAAAATCAACTCACCACAAATGAATCACAAAAATATCAATCATCATGCCTTTGTCCCCAAAATAAAAACAGCTTAAGAATTTAACCGAATAAAATTAACTGAAGTCATTTAAACTAGCACAATAAATTCAAACCAACTCTCATGTCATCATCGCAAAATTACACGTACATGCATTCTCAGGCTCACACAAGACAACCAATATCATGCAATAGAATCTAAAAACTCAAACTCTAAGCGGCATAAATATAATCACATAATAAAAACATGAATGCACACCAAAAAATACCTCCTCAAACTTAGAGTTTGCATATATCATCGACACCAATAATCACAAAAAATAGAGGTAAAAGGAACAAGTTCACCTTAGTAAATGCACAGGAAGTCTCTGAACCATGCACACCGTTGGGTTGCCTCCAACCAGCGCCTCTTTTTATTGTCGTCGTCCGGACTTATTGCTTCCTTTTCATCAAAGGATCCATGGCGGCTTTCGAGGTGGCCTTAAGGAGCCACAAATCTCACCACACCATGTTCTTCTAAACCCCCTCTTTCCGACGTTGGATGCTTCACCGGATCTTTCCTCCATGATGTTGGTTCCTCAAGAATATGTAGCAGCCCATGCTCAATCACGGTCATCATCTCATTAAACTCCCACTTACACCATTTGTTTGCTCGATCGTCTCAAGAGGCTGAATATTATGGCTCAAGACATGCTTCATTGCATGTTTACTCAGTACCCACTTCATATTGGAAGGGATAAAACAAGGTTCAGCTTCTATCAGCACAAGAGAGAGGAGAATGATACGCTTTTTGGCTCCAACAGGTCGAGTATGGGGTACAACAGGCTGGGTATGGGGCACCCCCGTACTGGGCTGCTTCGACTCTATTTTCTCTATATTCGTGTTTTCTTCATTCTCCAACTCGTATGTGCACTCTTCAGGTTCCTCCAGGTCCTCGCTGCACGAATGGGTGATGCTCAAACTCATTGGACTCATTTCGAGCCGATACGCTAGTCGGTCCATTTGTTCCGCCAATTGACTCATTTGGCATTGAAAAATTCCTTATGCGCAGTCCTTGGTTCTTGATGCTCATACCTTGGCTCTTGATGCTCATCTCTTGGCTCTTGATGCTCGCCTCAACACTTTGCTGAAAGTTAAGGGTGTGAGCCGTCAACTCCTTCATCATCTCCTCGAGTGGCGGACCAAGATCTCTCTCAACTAATGGCTCGCAGTGCTCTTGTCGAAATCTCAACGTGTTTAACGTCAATGCCTCTATCATATCCTCGAGCAACGGGATGGGATCTCGTGCAATTGGTGGCTCGGAGGACCCATGGATAGAGTTTGAGTGCTCTCTCAAGTGGTATTGATACTCATCGGGATAGAAGTAGTCTTTTTCGTCCTTTCGCCAACCACTAGGTCCTCTCACTCTCGATCTCTAATCCACGAAGCTCGTATATCCCTCTCATATTAGTAAGGTGCACGGTGGGTATAAAAGTCGTGATAATAGACTGTCATCTCGAAAAATTTCGCCAAGCTCGATCAAAAGCGCCCAAAGATTAGTCAATCCCGTTAGCATGGGGGCGAAGTATTCTGTCCAGCAGAGTATGAGGGTACCCAATATTCTGCAAGAAAACAAAAACAAAGAAAAATAGAGGGGGTAAAAGATGACAAAAATATAAGAAAATCAATAACGAAAATAATAATTCAATTAGTACTCAAAAATCACAATCCAATAACGCCACTCCCCGGCAACGGCGCCAAAATTTGACCGCGCGTCGCAACGCGGAAAAATTAAAATTTATATTTTTCGATAACTGACTTCTATCAACTAGTAGTAGTAGCGAGCAAGGGTCGAACCCACAAGGAGTGTGAATCAAATTGTGAATTTTCTTGTATTCATCGAATTTATAAAAAGTGATAAAA
>CACSLK010012206.1:16575626-16594489 GCA_902706635.1 Striga hermonthica
GAATTGGATTAATAGCTAAACTAACTAAAATCCTAATAAAACAAATAAAATCTGAACAAATGAAATAAAAATAAAAATAAAAATAAAATAAATAAGAGAATTTTGTAGTTCACGGTTCCGTCTACACCCTCGATCGACTCGTCTAATGAATTTTGGCATCAAATCTCACTATCTTATGGAATTACTAGCCCTAGGCAACGACACGATCTGTTAGCCGAATTTTTCTTTATTTTTAATCTAACTGCTAGACGCTCTACAATTAGACCTGACTTCTTGTACAGTCCATAAAAACGTATTCAAGCTTTACGAATTAGAAAAATAGGCTAGACTAAGTAGTGAACTCAACCACGTTCGTTCACTTAAATAGGTCGTGTTATCCCCGGTAGTAACCGTATTCCGGTAGCCTCTTATGAATTAAACACAACAACAATTACGGATTGAAGGTCTAATTCAGCTGTAGATATGAAAAGCCTAATTTAGGTGATCAATCTAAATAAGACTCAACACATAATGGTTAATTATTCAAAATTCAAACAATTCCAAAAAGATAACTCAATAATCAATCACATAAATTAATCAAACATCGTCAATCGTAGACTTTCCCTGAACTAGAAATAAAAACTAGCCTAACATACTAATAAAAATAAAAGAAAGAGAATAAAATTATCACCTTTCGTGTGCAGGTGCGGTCTCCCTCCGCGATTTGTCGGGCTCCTCGAGCTTTTCATGTGTCTGCGTGCGACTCTCCTTTCTGTTGCGTATCTTTCTCTTTGCGTGAATGCGTATGTGTGGCGGCTACTTCTAAATAAATCCTTCCCCCGTGTTCTCTTCTAATTTGCTTAATAAATAAAAGTGGCGTATTCGACTTTGTCCAAGAATTCATAATTGGTGGACCAACTTGTTTTATCTCATCCTTCACATGTCTTCATTAGACCCACTTCTCAAACCTGAACACTTGGTCCAATAAAATTAATTTCTCTAAGTCCTCTTACGCGAATTGCATGGCTTCATGGGCTACGTTGGACTTCTTAGTATGGGGTGCTGTCGGGTCAGTACGAGAAACCCCCATACTCTGCTGCAAAACTTCTTTATTCTTCACCGTGCAACCACGCATCTTCGTGCAATCAGAAATAGTCCCAAAAAATGCTGGAAATAGATAATAAAATATCAAACACGAATTCATCCAAATAATAAATAAGTCAAAAAATATAGATGTGCGAATAAACGTGCACAATTTTCGACCTATCAAATCTTAATTATATTTGACCGCGCCAAAAATTTGACGGTGCGTCGCAACTCAACAAATTAAAGTTTATATTTTTCCTTAAGCGATTGTGAATTTTTTTGTATTAATTGAGTTTATAAAAAAAGATAAAAAATGGGGGAAATTGGAATAATAGCTAAACTGGGCGCTGCGCTCACGCGTGCTGACTGGGTGCTACCTGCTTGCGTCGTGACTGTGCGCGAGACACGACTGGGCTCGCGCGCGTGGTCAAGTTTACTTAACCTCTGAATGCCTACGCCGGCACGACGCGCGCACATCCGCGACTCCGACCGGACCTACCGGCCGTCTAGAGACGTACTCCAGGATATGCAATGTTATTAAACTCAAAATAGCTCAAATAACTCAAAAATAAACATAAGTCCCGGAAGACCACGGAGAAAACGAAAATGGCCCGGTAGGGCCTATATGGCGCCTACGAAACCAACACTTCCGAACAAACGAATTCAAACTGAAACTAACTCATGATCAACCATGGCTTATCATATGATCACTAGAATAATAATATAACAAGCTTACCTCTTATCGATGCTTATGAAATGGCACTAAGGCCGTGTGCTCGCGACTTGCACTCGTGTCCACTCGACAACTGTCCACGCGCGACTACATTCCTCGTCTTCCTCGGCAATGAGTGTGTAGCAAACTTCACCACCACACTTCTTATGCTTCTACTCAATTATACCTCATTATAAAAGGTTGGCTTGATCAAAGATAAGCTTATTTCTCTATAGGAGTGCTTTCGGTAATGTAATTTTAAGCTCTCGGCAAAGAAGAATTTGTTCTCGGCAATTGAACAAGGCCCTTGGCTATTATTGGTTTTTAGCAAGAAAAAGATGGAGAAATTTAAGTAAAATGATAAAATCTCATTTCTCTCCACTTATGGCTAACACTCTTTCTCTCTCGGCTATAGCTAAGTAAATTGAGGAGAAATTCTAATTAAAATGAGGTAAACTCATTTCTTTCCAAAGCTTACTATTTATATACAAGTGAAGAGGTGGAAATTTAATGAATAAACCTAATAGCACCACTTGTCCTCATAAGAACTATTAGTGGCAAATTTAAAGATTAATCACCACATGCGGTGTCAAATTCTACAGACTCTTCACTAATGACATGCTTAATTCATAATCATATTTATGGATAAAATAATGTAGCTTAACTCACTATAATCCTAGTAATTGCACATGGTCTCGGCATTATACTTACGTGCGTGCATGTGCGCATGAGATGAGCCTTGGTGCTTAGTAATTTGCTCAACACTTATGCCTATACTTATACACATATTTAACTTGCTACTTAGAAAAATTTCCAAGTATAACATGAATTCGGCTAGAATTTAAGAAAATAACTCGACTGAACTTACTCGATTTCGGTCGCGGCTTGACTTCGACGATTAACTCGAGTATTCTTGACTCCAAAATAATAATACGTCGACTTGAAATAATTAACCTCCACTAATAATATCCGTTTATAAAGATAAACATATCGAAATTAATTATTGAAACTAACTCGGTTACTGAATTAATTAAACAGAATCGATTTTCGACTTAAAGTCGAACTTATATCCAAATGACTTACTAACTGGGCTCGAAAACTAAAACGAGCGATTAATAAAAAGAAAATTAGTTCGATCTCGAAACTAAAAATATCACTTTTATTAATAACAAACTGGGATATTACATATTGGTTGTATCTAAATTTCATGTATAAATTCGAAAGTTTGACTGGATAACTAGGAATTTCATAGTATAGCTGAATTTTTGAAAAAATTATTTGGTTGGGTTAAAATGAGGCTTAAGGGTTGATATCTGGTGTATATGTGTATTTTTGGAAGTTCTATAATGTGGTAAAGTTTCGTTGAAAATGACCAAGTACTTCTGAAAAGATCTGATAGTTATTAATTCTACTCTGTTTTTCCGGCAGCACCCAACCGAGTCTTGCTTTGGATATTTTTTCGACTTGGTTGACTTCCTATTTACTCATTACTATGTTTCGCATGCTTTATGAGTCTTAAATGATGTTTATATGGTTTGTCGCGTCTAGACGGTTAAGCCACAGGGTTCCAAACTCCATTAAGAATTTCCACGAATCACTTAGTCGATATGGTTTCGGCTAAGTGAATGTTATGGTATATGATTCGAAGTGTTGGGATAGTTGTTGATAGGACTATTCTTGATGAATGTAGGTGCTTGACGAGCCGTGCTCTCATCCTACTGGCTTTTGTGTGCTATCTACTACTTCGTAATCCAAGTGGGTTTGTTATTCTTAAATGCTATGTCATATGTGTTATGTTTGTTGAGTCGGTATGATCAATGTATGCATGTAAACCATGTAGACTATCGACATGAGCTGTAACGGTCGTCGGTACGGTTGTCGCTGTCGATGTAATACGATTATCGTTGCGAGACAAGTCTCCTTAAGTCTTAATGAAAGGTTGTGTCTGTTGCGTGACACGCACTCCCGCCGATAGGGTTTATGCAGCCCCTTTCCGCGGCTAATGAAAGATGAACACATAAGTGAGATTATTGGTGTGTTATTGATAGGAGATGAGACATGATGTGTAATGCCCCATTTTATTTATAGAAATTTACCTAATTTATTTATGAAAATCGAAGTAAATTTTTTTGCAAAATCTCAAATTAAAACTTATTTCTCAACGGGCGCTACTTAACTACCAAAAACAATTACACATACAAACAAATAGAAGAACTAGATCAACCTTATATGCATAATCTAACAATCATTTCAAATCCATTTATTTAACCAATTCAAACAAGTTCATAAACCAGTCAGTTTGAAATAAAGTCAGACATGATTCAAAGGGTTCATTTCAACATCAACATACAGTTCAAAATGGAAACAAAAATATCAAAAGCAAATAGTTCAACATAAACAATGATAGGCAGAAGCAAGAGACAATGATAACACAATGACGAATGACCACCACTCGATCGTCTTCAAGCCGCCGCTGCAACCCATGCTCAACCTAAAGAAAGGAAGAGAAAACAAGGAGAAAAAGAATGGGGGTGAGCAAAACCATTATGCTCACCTTTACTGCACAGTATATCCCGCATAAAGATCATAACCATAAATAAATATGCATAGAATCCAAGGTCTAACTCCCTACATGGCCCTATCGCAAACCTCCTATGTACATACAACAACCTTCTGACCAGTCATCGACAAGGAAGTAACTGGTAACCTTCCCACCCCGGCTCGACACGGGCTAAGGGATCTTTTTCAGGAGACAGTGGAGCTGTTTTTTCCCCTCGAAAAACATACGGATCAGGGCGTCCACCTCTCGACTAGCAACAGGCAGGCGACCTCTCACTGCTTATGCATTCATCAAAGGCACTATCAACGAGACACCTAGTGTAATGCCCCGTTATTTTAATAGAAAAATACCGAGTTATTTTTCCAAAAATCAGAGTTAAATTTTTGAAAATCAACTTAAAAATCTATTTAACGGGCGCTACTCCAATCACTACACATATCAACAATTAAGGCTACACTTAACAAACGAGGGAAACAACTATCCCGACCATAATTTACCTCATGTTAACATTCAAGGTACTTCAATCGATATTCAAACATATGAAATAATCTGATAGTCATAACACAATCAAATCCCAAGTTCCAAACCCAAAACCAAACAGGGTTCATGCTCCAGAAAACAATGTTAATCATACTAACAAGAGATAGATAATAGACAAAAGCGGAAGCAATTAAAATAGTTCATTAGCACATATATATGACCCACCTCGCTCGTCCTTCGTCACAACCACCAGCTCGGCCTGAAAAGAAATATAATAGTGGGGCTGAGCGAACACTTGCTCACCGTAGGAATGCCATGCAGTATAATTAATATAAAGACTTAAAATCATAATCGCAGCATGAACACAAATCGACTTGTCCACCCTTCGTAAACACAGCCACGCTCATGTGATCACACCTAACCTATCAATCTCGAAAAAAGATAGGAAACAAGCCGTCCCCACTAAAAAGACGGGAGCCGTCGATACGAAAAAGACAGGAGCAACCGTAGACATACCGTCACACGGACTAAGTGCTAGAGTTAGGCCTCATAGACTACCGGTTCACATGCATACATAGATTATCAAGCCAAGCATTTATAGAAATTAACATACATGGTAAGGTTTATCAACACCCAGCTGGAAGACAACAACAAACATAAAGTGAGGCTCGAATAAGTGGTGAGGTCAACACCTCAAATAACCTACACAAAATCAAGATAGCCTCTCGATTACAATAAATTCCAACGAACACACAAACTTAGTTGAAACTCGTCGACTAAGTGGCTCGTGGGAAGTTCTCGTGGAGTTATGGAACATTCTACTCGACTCTACATCAAGCATGGGGAGACACATAATAGAACTCGATGGATAAAGAAATTTCACCAAGTTTCAGTCTTACTAATGATGTATTTAGAGTTTACAAATTCATGCAAATTTTCAACATAAATGAGCATGGATTTATTGACTGGCAAATGAACGGTTCAAGATCAACTATGTAACAAATTCTACATCATGTTAAAGACAACACATAATTATCAAGTATAAACAATAAACATGTGAATTATGAAAATTAAAATAAGTTTTGGAATATAATATGATTTGAATAACTAATCATTTACCCTAGCATATGATCTCTAAAATTCATGAAAATTTAACATAAAATAAACAAATAACTTGGAAGCAACATATTGACAGTTCAATAAATTAGACAGACACACGATTTGTCATGCATTATACAAATTTCAGAAACGACATCGACTTCTAAAATCCACATCTCAAGAAGTATAAGTCCAACATGCACAAGACCAAAGCTATTGTGATCAAGACCCAAAGATGTTCCATAATCCAAGAGCCATCCACGAGTTAGTAACAGATCATAAGGGTTTTGCATTAAACCCTAAGGATCCATTACATTTATATCCAAAATAATGCCTTAACTCAACATATAACTATATCAACCCAAGCATATAATCGAAAATGCGCATATAATCGAACAATTACCTAAGAAACCCACCCATTAACGTACTCCACTTAGGAGGAGACGGGGTTAGGGCTGGATACGGTGCTCTCAGTGGTGCGGTACGATTCAAAGTCCGTTTCCAATGGTACCTCCTTATGCTCCCATTTTCTGCCAAGGCGAGCGACCCGTTCAAACATTTTTAAGGAAGGGTGATCCAGAAAAAACGACTGGTTTCCTCCTCCGGTGTTCATCGCGCATTCCTACGACCATACTCTTCCACGGCGGGGGTAGGATTTGAACAAGCTTTTCTACACTGTCTTCGTGATCGACAATGGGGCCATCCCTTTTATGCAAGGAGTACCACAAATCGTACACTTCTTGAGCACATCTCCTAAGGTCGTTTGGCCGAGAGGGTTTGAAATTCACAAACTCCTTTCTTTTCTCTCGATCTATATCGACATGAAGCCTTCGAGGCCGAAGACCTCCGAGCTCGATTCGACACTCGAACTATTAAAAAGTATCCCGACCATGAGGTCCCATACCAACGCAAAGAGGGGCGATTCAGTCCTTAGGGTGATATCCAAAAATAAGACGACAAACCTCGGGGGGTCACGCTCGGCCTCGTTCCGTGTTATACCCAGTAAGATCCTCCAAATGGTTAATGGCTGCGTCTCGGGAACAAAAAACAAATCGGCTCAGTATTGGAAAGGCGACCACAGAAATGAAGAGTTCAAGGGGGTCAGAACGATCAGATGGCTCAAACGAGAACCACGACGGAATGATGGTTGCGGCATGAACGAACGACGACATACGCTGCTTGTGAGGGCAGCAAGAGAAGGCGATAACGGCAGAACCATTGCGGTGGTGCTGGGCCATTACTGCTGTTCGACGACGGTTGAGGAGCAGCTGTGGTCTCGGTCACGCGTACGCTGCCGGCGGTTGCGTGCTCGCGGGAGTCGCGCGATGGTGGGACGATGATGGTGCGCATCAAAGATGGTGCTGGGGGTTGTCTTCACATTCGGCGATGGCAGATGCCTCGCGGAGTTGCTGGCAGTAAGGGGGGTGATGGTGCACGCCGTGGTCAGTTACAGCAGGTCGTGGGTGGTCTTCGGTGTAGCCGGTGGAAGTCGTGAGCGGGGTGATGTGGGGTGAATCTCGCGTGCAGCGATGGCAAGAAAATATGCGGAGGGGTGATGGGAGGCAGCCGTGATAAGAAGCTTCGGTGAGTGGCGAGATATTTCCGGCGAGAAAGATTGGAGGAGGGTGCTTATAATTCGAGATTGAGGGAGGAGAGGAAGAAACCGAGAGATAATTTGGAAAAGCGAAAATCTGATCTTACTGAACGTGGGAGAAGAGAGAGATATATATTAAGGGGAAGAAGATAATTTAAGGCTAATTAATAACAAATAATCTAATTAAGTGGTCAAAGGCTTAAATTTAAATTAATGGAAAATGATGAGAAGATATAAGATAGCAATTAATTCTTGAAACTCAAACATCATGCTAGCATGCATGAATAATAAACCAACGTTGGTTCGGGCGGTTCGATTGAAAATCCCGGTTATGCTTTACGTCGATGATTCGATTAAATGGATGAATAATTCGGCTCAATTTATTAATAATAATAATACACTAAAGCAATTAGGAAATGACTATCACATAATCAAATATAACACCAAATGAGCACAAATTAAATAATCTCAGATAAAATAAAATAAATAATATTCTCTAAATAATCCTGAATAAAAGGGGCGCTACAATCTACACACCTTAAAAGGAATTCCGACCTTAGAATTTGAAGACAAAGGAAACTAACGAACTAACAGAATACACAAGCCTCCAAAACGATGAGTTAGGGAATTTACCCCTAATTTCGGCATCCATCCCTCAAGTCGTCTCGGACTCGTCATGTCAGCCCCACAGCACCTCCCAATGCTCACTGCCCGGTTTCTCAGCCGATAGACACCCTGGTCCAAAATGGCCACCGGTACCTTCTCATAGGTAAGGTCTCGCTCGACCCACAGTTCGCCGAAGTCCACCACGCAAACCGGGTCATGTACATCTCTACGCAACATGAAGATAAAAACACAACATGCACCCCTGACAAATCTGGTGGTAAAGCTAGACGTAATCCAAGTTAACGACTTGAGTAAGGATCTCAAAGGACTAACTACTCACAACAGCGGATCATCATTACCCCAAACCGAGGTATATCACACCTTTAGTCATACTAAAGGCAAAAATCGAATGATACCATCCAGATACCTGTTTGATACATAAAACACAAAACGGCTCACCCAAGGTGAGAAATCGCAAAACGCATCACACAACATGCACACACGACCTCAACAGGTCTCATAGTGCCTCGACCATGAGATCATCAGTCGACCAATCGTGGTCGATGCGTGGAGTTGAGTTTCTGCATGGTGCCCGGGTCACGCCAAAAACTTACGCACAATCTCGACACACTCGTGACTTCTTGCCGAAGCAAATGTCATGGTAAATGTGCAACCATGCACGCAATATAGCCTCGCTATACTCATACTCACAACACACGATTTTACGATAAAAACGTAGCCCCTCATGGCTCTGTTTGCTGAAAACACAAGTCCCCTATCTTGCCATCTCGAGGAATCGTCGCATAGGCATAGGAAACCTATCGGTCACGCTTCCTTATCATCACTATCGATCAAGGATGCAAACGCGGTACGGTGGAACTTGGAACTCTCAGTGGTCAAACTGTCCCAAAGAAAAATAAATTGGACGTTTGAGTTGTTAATGCACTGTCCTCCGAAAGGCGACACACTCGCAGGCGCTGCATATGTGGGGCGCCAGGATGCTCACATGCACCTATTCGGAAACCAGCTGCAAGGTCAAGGTTTGGCCGATCACGCTGGCCTGGGAGTTTCGTGTGTTTGGAGATGGCATCTGCAACTTGCGTGTGAGTCAACAATCAGCCGTGCACAAGCCTCTCGTCTATCAACACGGGTGTACACGCTTGACCACGACTTCCTGGCTACACCCAGTCAGGGTCGGTTTTCGGTTCAAGGTTTCAATAAGTAATTTAATCCATGGTTTTTCTCATCATGAAATTTTTTCTAAATTAGGATTTCACATAGGCTAAAGCAATATCAAGAAAAGAGTTTTCCACCAAAATGTTTACAAATGGGGTTTATTTCAAACAAACTTTTTGATCTTACACGAATTCCAAAGTTTCAATGTCTCAAAAACAGCAGGGTATAAAACCAAGTTCCAAGTCCACTTTATTTTTACAATAACGCACACTAACACGCAAAAGACTCAACGTTGTAGCCAAGCGAAAATCCTCAAAGAAAATGAATGCGGCTCTCCAGTCGAGAATGGTACTAGGTCAGCGGCTCCTTCGAGACACCAACTAATTAGCTCACTTCGGCTCTTCCGACTAACAACGTCGGCCGTCACGTCAGCTCTTCCTCCAATATCTAATCTTGCCAGCAGTCCTGAACGAGCTCTACTCATCTGCACTGCCCAGCCTTTACATCTCAAGGTCCAAGCAAAAGGCATTCTTTCATCGAAATGACCTCGATCACATCTTCGATTATTTCCGCTACATATCGGAGTTCTTAGATTATATCGTCGCGGCAGAATTACCACTAGATATTCTGTAACAGTCACCATTGTGTTGCGTAACAAAAAAAAGAATAACTATTTGATTGCAGATATTCTCATCGGTTTCCAGAGTCCGTTTTGATACGTCGATTCCTCGATTTTCTGTTAATGATACATCGGGTCTCGGATCAGTCTTCAGAGATTTTGCAGTTGTCTTCAGATGATTGGACAAGTCTTAACCTAGTGATAATAGTTGATCCTCCTTCCTTGTCCATCGGTTAGGTCTATGATTGTCGATGAGCAACATCTATGTCGTGAAACATATCGGCTCCTCCTAGGTACATCCAGATGATTGGTGCGCCTCGAAAATGATCCAAATCGTCCTCGACAATGATAAAGATAATTTGGTTTGGATGAAAGAAAATATCCAAACACAACTGAAAAGATGATATAAGACAAGCAGAAAGCCAGAAACACTTGTCTTAATTAGTACATCAAGTCTTAAACTTGATCTCGAAACGCAAGCGAACAAGAAACAAAGGCAAGGGTTTGTGTTACAAAAGTGCAAGAAGGGAAAGGTTTTTCCAAAAAATCCAACGAAACAAAAGAACATGAGATTATCAAAGATTACCATGAAACGAATAATCCAAAGATAAGGACAACTCCAATGTTCTTACTCCAGGCTCTACTACTCTCCTTAAAAGATCTTTCATAATCTTTTAAGGTACAACACCTTCTTCACAATCATTAACAACTCCAAAGTAGGGAAAACCATTTCCGGTGCAATATACGAGTCGATCTCGACCTGATAAATGACCATCATTGGCCTCCAGGTTACGATACCCTAGAGAGTTATGACGACGTTCGCAATTTTGATTACACGAACTCGGAGTTATCGCAAACAACAAAATCAACCTTGAAACAAATAAGGTCTAGGAGAAAACAGACTGCTTACCCTTATTTGTATACAAAGCCTCTAAACAAAGTTTGCTCCATACATAAAACACAAAAATTTCACAACCGATTAAAAGATAGTACACGAGAATGGAAAATTAATAACCAACACACAATCTCGATTTCCCGATCAGTCACCCACTTCTTGCTCAGTTCATCCTCGAGATTAGCGTTAGTAACACTCCATTAATCAACAGAGCTCTTTGGCATCAGTTGACAACTCATTCGAAGTTTTAAATCACAATCATCATACTCCAACGATTGGATTCCACCACTACTACTCCGGTCCACTTCTCAGCTGCCCCAGACGTTTGAGTGATCCCGCACTTCCGAAATTTCTCGGTTGTCTAATCTCAATAAGGCATCATGACGTTGGTCACCAGAAAAGCTATGGTGCATATACGCAAATTTCAACTATCAACGAGATAGCTCGCTCAAAATGCTAACTTTAACTTATAGAGCAAAAAAATCTCTAGGGTCATAACTAGTCCCCAAATGCGCCTAGAGTTCACCCAATAAACACTAGGATTCGAAACATAATAAGGTGGATATTCCTAAGCCCCATATATAAAAAAAATAAAATAAAATAAATTAAACAACGAAACTCATACCTCGAGATGGCGTGGCTGGACGAAGCGAGGGGTCATAACATAAATACATAAACAATTTCAGAAGCAGTCTACAGAAACGTAAACCTTGCTCTGATACCATACTGTAACGCCCTGTTATTTTAATAGAAAAATACCGAGTTATTTTTCCAAAAATCAGAGTTAAATTTTTGAACGGGCTCTACTCCAATCACTACACATATCAACGGTTAAGGCTACACTAAACAAACAGGGGAAACAACTATCCCGAACATAATTTACCTCATGTTAACATTCAAGGTACTTCAATCGATATTCAAACATATGAAATAATCCGATAGTCATAACACAATGAAATCCCAAGTTCCAAACCTAAAACCAAACAGGGTTCATGCTCCAGAAAACAATATTAATCATACTAACAAGAGATAGATAATAGACAAAAGCAGAAGCAAGTAAAATAGTACATTAGCACATATATATGACCCGTCTCGCTCGTCCTTCGCCACAACCAACAGCTCAGCTACATTTAATAAAATAGCCTTATAAATGACTATTCTACACATGAAAAACTAATCATAACAATCACTTAGTCCAACTAAGTTCACATAAGCATTTAAGCATGCATTTAATCAAGGAAATCCCATTTCTGAAACCACCACGTAAGTTTTTCAAAACTTAACCCGAGCAATGTTTTTAAAATCAACTTAACTATCACCACACAACTCATATGAACATGATACAAGCTGCATTTAAACCTTAAGACATGCATCTATAATTTTCATGAAGACATAGAAAATAAATAAGGTCATCTACTAGGAGATAAATCATCAAACATTACAACAGAGTAGCAGTCTACAATTGAACTCATACAGCTGACAGGACTTTAGTAATTGCAGGATAAATGAAGCTACATATATGCTTTTAATGAGATTCAAGAACCACTAGGCAGCTAACTCGATTTTCTACAACTTTGCTGGAGATTATATTGGCAAATAATGATGTTATCATTGATGTTAAAGATAAAACATTCGGTTCAGAAAAACTGCCAGAAACCAACTCATGATACAAATAGCACTTCAATAATTATCCTCTGAATCATGCTATAGACCTCCAAATGACATGATTCTTGTATGCTTAGAAAGCTAAAGAATAAGGCTACAACATTAATTTACAACATAGAAGCATATAAGGTCATTAAGGTAGTGTAGTAATAGTTAACATTTAGAATCAGTGTTCTGCCAAAAGTTCAAAACCCTATCTCATGCATATCTACATTCATATGGACAAAGCTCGCGCTACATATTTCACATATGCATAAATCTTACCTCTTCAGAAAGCAAAGAAGTAAACCTTTAACTTTCACGAAGATTACAAACTCATTTGAGCACAATAAGATACAATAAACAGGCCAAACATTTAGTACAATATGCTGCCGGGTTTTTCAAAAAACTGCACGCATGATATATTTTAAAAATCATATCTCATCCGATATAACTCGAATTTACGAAATTCTAAATCCTAGAGAAAGCTAAAAAAATTAGCTTCATTTCATACGAAGAAAACAACTTCAGATAAAGGGCTTCTGAGGGTCATAATAGCAGCACAACATAACGGTAATTTCGAGAGAAATCATGCACTCGAATGAACTTCATTCTCTTAAATCCCATATCCAAAACATCACAAATAAATATCAAATTTCACATATAATACACATACGAGAGGTGGAATATACCATAGGCATGCCTTAACACGAATCTATATACAAGTCACGAAACACAAAATTCGCATAATTTCACGAAATAACAAACCTATCATGCACACTAACATGCTGAAACACATAATAAACAAGAGGGTATCGAGCCGTCATTTAATGTTCTTGAGAATAACACACAAAACAAATGAGGATAAATCGATTCGGGCTGTCACACAAGAAACGACTCGACAACGTTTGCATGGCTCGACAGTACACGAAGGTTGAGCTCGTGAGGGTCTTCTTGTTATTGTGTGGGATGATCGGAATCTGCTGGTCGACGTGTACAGCGAACGACTTGGGACAGTGATCAACATAGTACCTTTCGAACAGGGACGGACGATGTTTTCACACGTCGGAGGTGATCGCGGTTTTGCACGACGGAGGAAGGGATCTCGCCGGTGCGCGAAGGTGCAGCAGTTGCGAGTTGCTGCTCGCGGCAAGGTGATGATGATGATGGCCGGAGATGATGGTCGGTTTAGAGCAGCGAAAGGGAAGTTTTGTCTCTACGGTGAACGAGAGCTAAATGGTGAGAGATGACAGAAAAGAGAGCGATTTACGTGTTTGAGATAAAAGCTCTAAAACTGATGCTTAAGTAGAAGAGGAAGATGGAGAACGTGCGGTCGTTGGAGGAAAATCACACAAGGGAATCGAACCTGAAATTTGAACGAGCATATAAGGGGCGACCAGGTCGCTGGGAGAAGAAGAAGCTCATGCAGGTCTTACTTCAATTGGGCCATATTGAATAATGGAAATTGGGCCAAAACATTTAACTAAAAGGACCATGAAGATAATTGATTACCAAGAAATTAGGCCAAAACATTTAACTAAACAGACCATGAAGATAATTGATTACCAAGAAATTGGGCCAATATCACTCAAATGCTATAAACCAAAAGGGCCGGATAATCCAATTTAATCAGCCTAAGGCGCCGAGCGCACGGGTTCACGGGTGTACGGGCCGGGGTTACTCTTGGTTCTATAAATAAAAAAAATTTACAAATTGGGTCGATATTAAAATAACTAAATATGTAATTTAAACAATTACGAGCACATAATCGCCCTAGAAAATAATAATCAAGCGCGAATAAAATAAAATCAAACAAATAAAATAAATAAAAATTCTATGAATAATCCGAAACAAATGGGGCGCTACATGATGTTGATTGATTTATGTTCATGTTGCGACCATACCATCTTAACATTATATTATTGTATATGTGCATAGTGGTGAGCACTATGGTTTCATTTGTGCTCACTTCCATCTACTCTTCACAGATGCAGGTTAAGCAGGTGTCGGATGACGAGGCAAAGACGAGTGGACGGTCATTTAGTTATTGCTTTTGCTTCCGCTTTCTATGAACCCATGTTTTGAGATTATAGACAAGTTGAACTGTTTTTCAAACTTATGCTTTGACTTGTGGTATTTGGGATATTTTGATGAATCTATGATGTTTTGGATATTCATGAGTACTTGTTAAATTGAATATTATGTCATTTTTGATTATTCATGCTATTATGTGTGAGCTGAATATCATGTGCTACGTTGTGAAGTGAGTTAATGAAAACTATGTGAAAATCAGGTAATGAATCCCCATGGGTCCAGATAAGACTTGTGATAAGTCGAAAAATGTGCTCGCTTTAATCGGTTAATTTTGTAATAATGCACGTTTATTTACACGCATTTATATGACTTTCAACTTATTTAGTATTATGATCGATTGTGGTGCCTTGATGAGTTTATTGAGTGTTTTCAGAGTTTTGGGATTATTCTTAGCAAGTGACGACGTTGAATGCAAGACGTGAGCTCGATAAATTTTTGTTTGAGGTAGTACTGGGGTACCCAGTATTTCGTTCCAGCCCCCAGTACTCCTGCTGCAATTAATCAATTTGGGGCTGAATTAATTTAAGTGGAAGAATGGGCTAAGTGGACCTATGTTTGGGCTAAAGACTTAAAGAAAGAGGGCCCACTTATTTTCAAAGAAGAGAGAAACGTGGCCTGAGGACATATTAGATTTTTTACTTGGGAGAAAAGGAAGGAATTGATTTTATCTTTAGGCATTGCAGCTGAGACCTATTATTGAAACAGATTAGCTGGGAAAAGAAGCAGAAAGAAGATCGCAAGTTCACAGGAAATAGGAAGCATAAGAACAGAGAAGAATTTTTTTCTTTTCTTTTTCTTTTCTTTCTTGTGTATTGAATTTTATGAACATGTTTTTGATTATTATGAGTAGTGAGTAGTTTTATTATTCTAGTTCGGGGAAGTTGAACCCTAAGACTCGATGAATGTTTGATTAATTCTCTTGGTTGATTATTTCAATATCTTTTGGAATTGTTTGTGTTATTTTGAATAATTAACCCTGATTTGTTGAGTCTTGTTTAGCTTGATCACCTAGACTAGGCTTTACATATCTACTGCTAGATTCAAACTGTCAGTCCGTAATTTTTGATATGTTTAATCAATTAGAGGCTACTGGAAGATGGTAACTACCGGGGATAACACAACCTAAGTAAGTGAATGAAAATTTCGCTACTTAGTATTGCCTATTTTTCTAAATCGTAAAGCGGCTAATTGAATTAAATTTAGGAAGCGTTTCCTAGACTGTTCAAGAGGTCAGATTTAATCGTAGAGCGTCTCGCGGTTAGATTAAAAATAAGGAAAAATTCGGGTAACAGTCCGTGGCGTTACCTAGGGCTAGTAATTTCGTAGATAGCGAGATTTGATACCAGAATTAATTAGACGAGTTGGTCGAGGGTGTAGACGAAACCGTGAACTAGAAGTTTTCCTACAATTTGACAAATTATCCTTTTTTGTTGCATTTGATTTTATTTTGTTATTCTTATTTTCGTAGTTAATTGTTTTACATCAAAACCCCCCTCTTTTATTGCTTTTATTGATTTTAATTAAAGAAAATAATAACAATTTAAATTCACGCTCCCTTGGGTTCGACCCTTACTCACTGCTGCTACTAGTTGGTAGAAGTCGGTTAAGGTAAATTATAAATATTAATTTTGCCGCGTTGCGACGCGCAGTCAAATTTTGGCGCCGTTGCCAGGGAGTGACGTAATTAAGTTGTTATTTATTTTTCATTAATTGAAATTAGGATTATATTTTTTTATTTGATTTATTTATTAGCTTCAGTTTTCGAAAAAAAAAATAAGAAAACCCTCCCCTGTTTTTTTCTGGAATTTATTTGCTTTTAAATTATGCACCCAGCACTACTGGGTACCCCTGTACTGCAGTGTCGACCCCCAGTACTCTGTGTGCAGAATTGCTTCAGAACGCATTATTTTTGATATATTTGGCCACGTTCGATACTTATATCTCAGTTTTTCTTTCAGCTGAATGAAAACGAGATCCTCTGGCAAAAACCACTGACGTACGACCCAGAAATCACAAGAAGGGATAAAGAAAATCGGAGGATAGCAAGGCTGGCAAAGGAAACGCACGAAAACCGAGAAAAGGACTATCCGGAGATTGCCGATTACCACAGTTTTTCCAGCGAGTCTGAAAACGCTAGTCATTCTACTTCTTCAAGCGAGCAAAAAGAAATGGCGGGAGAGCAAGAACGTACATTAAGACAACTAGCCAATCCTCAACTCCTCCAACAACCCCTATGCATAACATTTCCGAGGGTGAATGACGCCACGTTTGAGCTCAAGTGTGGGCTCATACACTTATTGCCGTCGTACAATGGACTCGCAGGCGAGGACCCCCATATGCACTTGAAGGAGTTCCATACCGTTTGTTCTGGAATGAAGCCCGCCGGGGTGACCGAGGAACAGATAAAACTCCGAGACTTCCCGTTCTCATTGAAGGATAGAGCTAAAGAGTGGCTATACTACCTACCGTCGGGATCCATCACCACGTGGGCTGGCATGGAGAAGGCTTTCTCCAACAATACTTTCCAGCGTCCCGGGTGGCGAATTTACGTAAGGAGATATGTGGAGCCAAACAATTTCATGGAGAGACGCTATACGAGTATTGGGAGAGATTTAAGCGGCTCATTGCATGTTGTCCTCAACACCAGATGGCAGAGCAGTTGTTAATCCAGTATTTATATAAGGGGCTGTCCCTCATGGATAGAAATATGTTCGATGCGGCGGGTGGAGGCACTCTTATGGACAAGACACCGATGGCCGCAAAGCCACAGACTGAGCAGAAATAAGCGACTGCAACCCAGCCGTCCACTTCCGACTCACTGGACCCTTCATCTGTGCCGTCCGTGTCCCACTTGGCCAGGCCATCACCAACAAAACCACGAGCCTCGCCAGAGGCTGAGGGTACCCCGACGGTACAGCGGGAGAAAAAAATAGCAACCTTGGCATGCACAAAATGTACCCGAGCCTCACCAGAGGATACGGGAGCACCTGAGGAGGCAGTCCCTTCTCACTGAAGCCACTAACCCTGCTGGCCGCACACGCTAAGATGCTACCTATGACGAGGGAAGTTCTTAAACTCTATCTGTTTTGATTTTATTTTATGCATTCTTAGTCTCGTGTCATTGAGGACAACGTTATTATAAGTGTGGGGTGGGGCTGGTTGTTGGTTGCTGTAGTTAAGTGTCGTGCTGTTGGAATTGATTTTGAGATTGCTTCTGTCGATGTTGTCTTGTCTGATAGTGTCGAGTCTTTTTGGATATCGGTTGTGATTATTCTTAATTCATCTCTGGTGCCAATTTTTGAAAAATTCTGAGGTGTGCAAAATCTTTGGAGTCCTTGTGTGCTAATTGATTGATTAGGTGTTTTCGATGATCGTTGATAGATAAATGGACGAGGATTATCACTATTTGTCCCTATTTGCCGTGAGTATTGAGCCAATGAGCATACACTGATTAAAATGCTCCTTTTCTTGACTGTGTGATGTCATAACTGGTTGATCTTTCTAGAACTTGCATTGCTATACATGTCTTTATCGATTCTTGAATGAATTTGGATACATGAGATTGATAAGGGTGTTTAGAAATTACCCTTTGTGTGGTGACCATTTTCTTTGATAAGCCTAAACCAAATTATTTCTATTAGTAAGCCCTCTCGAGCTGAAGCCTATTCTTTGAATACAAGCCATATTACATGCCATAATCCCTTTTTGTTGATATCTTATTTGAACCCTGGAATCGAAGTAACTGTGTGAATTCTTGTCTGATATTGAGCGATTTTGAGCTGCGGTTCTTATACTTCTGGGGTGTGTATTTGGAGTTTGTTTGGTGTTTGGGGAAGTTATGTAATTTGAGCTTAATTTGGGAATGTGAGCCATGTGTGTTCTGTGTGTTCTGTTGCTGAAGCAGCCTTATCCTAAAAAAAAAAAAGAAGCTGAAATGGGAAAGGAAGATAGATGTTCTGTGATATAATTATTTGGAGGTGGGGCATGCAAGTTTTGAGTGGCCAATTGAAAGAATTTCCCTTGGAGTGTTCATTATTTTGTAATATGCAGTTAGTGGTCATTTTAGGTGGGGAGTGTGTTGTGGTTCAAGCTCTTTTCGGACAAGGTTTGCATTATTGCTTTGATTCGTATTGATATTCTATTGTTCTGATTACCTGTTCGAGTTCAAACCACTACCCGTACCCGCCATTACAACCTTGTGATACACCCTTTGATGTTTTTGATTTATGTTTATTTTTGAATTGACGAGCATGATGCAAATGCAAGCTTATGGTAAAGATTTTTTATGTTTTGACTTGAGCATTCATATATATATATATA
>CACSLK010012206.1:16603083-16617924 GCA_902706635.1 Striga hermonthica
TATATATATATATATATATATATATATCTTTATCCTATACACTTGAGTGATTGAGCGAACCTTGTGAGATGTGTTGGTCCTCTTTTGCATTTGATATTGATTGGTTGTTGAGAATGATCATCATTGATGTTAGTATATGAGGCTCCCACTATGACTTGTTTTCTTGTGTGCGAAAATGTTTTGAATTGGCAAAAGAGGAGAACAGAGTGTGATTACGATTTGTGATATTGAATTTGGCTTGATGCTTGAGGGCAAGCATCGTTCAAGTGTGGGGTAGTTTGATAAGTCGAAAAACGTGCTCGCTTTAATCGGTCAATTTTGTAATAATGCACGTTTATTTACACGCATTTATATGATTTTCAACTTATTTAGTATTATGATCGATTGTGGTGTCTTGATGAGTTTCTTGAGTGTTTTCAGAGTTTTGGGATTATTCTTAGCAAGTGACGACGTTGAATGCAAGACGTGAGCTCGATAAATTTTTGTTTGAGGTAGTACTGGGGTGTCCAGTATTTCTTTCCAGCCCCCAGTACTCCTGCTGCAATTAATTAATTTGGGGCTGAATTTATTTAAGTGGAAGAATGGGTGAAGTGGACCTATGTTTGGGCTGAAGACTTAAAGAAAGAGGGCCCACTTATTTTCAAAGAAGAGAGAAACGTGGCCTGAGGATATATTAGATTTTTTACTTGGGAGAAAAGGAAGGAATTGATTTTATCTTTAGGCATTGCGGCTGAGACCTATTATTGAAACAGATTGGCGGCTGAGAAAAGAAGCAGAAAGGAGATCGCAAGTTCACAGGCAACAGGAAGCATAAGAACAAAGAAGAATTTATTTCTTTTCTTTTTCTTTTCTTTCTTGTGTATTGAATTTTATGAACATGTTTTTGATTATTATGAGTAGTGAGTAGTTTTATTATTCTAGTTCCGGGGAAGTTGAACCCTAAGACTCGATGAATGTTTGATTAATTCTCTTGGTTGATTATTTCAATATCTATTGGAATTGTTTGTGTTATTTTGAATAATTAACCCTGATTTGTTGAGTCTTGTTTAACTTGATCACCTAGACTAGGCTTTTCATATCTACTGCTAGATTCAAACTGTCAATCCGTAATTGTTGATATGTTTAATAAATTAGAGGCTACCGAAAGATGGTAACTACCGGGGATAACATAGCCTAAGTAAGTGAATGAAAATTTTGCTACTTGGTCTAGCCTATTTTTCTAAATCGTAAAGCGGCTAATTGAATTAAATTTAGGAAGTGTTTCCTAGACTGTGCAAGAGGTCAGATTTAATCGTAGAGCGTCTCACGGTTAGATTAAAAATAAGGAAAAATTTGGGTAACAGCCCGTGGCGTTACCGAGATTTGATACTAGAATTAATTAGACGAGTCGATCGAGGGTGTAGACAGAACTGTGAACTAGAAGTTTTCCCACAATTTGACAAATTATCCTCTTTTGTTGCATTTGATTTTATTTTGTTATTCTTATTTTCGTAGTTAATTGTTTCACATCAAAACCCCCCTCTTTTATTGCTTTTATTGATTTTAATTAAAGAAAATAATTACAATTAAAATTCACACTCCCTTGGGTTCAGCCCTTACTCACTGCTACTACTATTTGGTAGAAGTCGGTTAAGGTAAATTATAAATATTAATTTTGCCGCATTGCGACGCACGGTCAACTTGGACTACGTAAGTGTTTGATTAATGCCCATGTTTTTGAAAATGAGTTCGAAAAATGTTTTACTGATTTTGGAAAGTCCGGAATTTCTTTAAAATCAAAGTGGGATGTTACATATCCCGACTTCAAAGCTTTGTTGGGTTCTCTGACTTTCTATCGCAAAATAGTAGAGCTCGAAACGACTTATCAGGTACATGCACACATTTGGCGTGAAATGTCAGAGTCTAGAGTAATTCGTCTGGCTTTCTCGACCTTGATACATATATAACCGGTGCTCGCTCGTCAAATCGCTAATTTTAAGAGTCGATAGCCGGAAACAACCACCAAGATTTTCCATGCTCTCCAACCCACTAGGTCTAACAAACGGCTGAGTTAACTGTTGCGCATGACGACAAATCTATGTGCACCCCACTCGCTTAAAATCTAGTAGCCAATATGCTCCTTCTCTTTTCGTTTTGAAAAAACTGAAGCTACTCTCCCTTGTTTTTTTTGAAGCCGTAGCTGCTCA
The DNA here is from genome assembly GCA_902706635.1 of Striga hermonthica. Classification (NCBI taxonomy): domain Eukaryota; kingdom Viridiplantae; phylum Streptophyta; class Magnoliopsida; order Lamiales; family Orobanchaceae; genus Striga; species Striga hermonthica. Next base: position 16,605,270 of record CACSLK010012206.1, read on the forward strand.
CTTTTTTCTTTTATTATTAAATTTTTATTGTTCTTGTGGCGACTCCTTTTTTTGCAACTAGTACGTAACTCGTGCGATACACGAGGTGATAGTTATAATTGCATGTTTTAAATCAATGAAGAAATATTGAATAGTACAAAAATAGTTTTGAATATAAATAATTAGTTTATTTTTTTATTTTATGATATATAATAACTTAGTATAGGATTTACATGTTTATTTCGCTCGTTATAAAATAGTGTCAAACTGTCACGACCATCGTCTCATTAAACTCTCACGTACACCATTCGTTCTGCTCAATCGTCTCAAGGGGCTGGATATTAAGGCTCAAGACATGCTTCATTGCATCTTTACTCAGTACCCACTTCATATTGTGTACTACCCCGTTTGAATAAGAATTATTTGAGATTTATTATTGATTTATTATTAGTGTTAATTGCCTATTTATATTATTATTATTATTATTATTATTATTATTATTATTATTATTATTATTATTATTAGTATTTATTTATTTATTTGTGTAATTGTCTAAATATTATATTTAATTAAAATATGCTTAATTGTGTATTATTAATAGAATAATGAAATGTATATATTTCTAGTTATTTTAATTATCGATCGAGCCCGTGAATTAATTCTAAGTGTTGAACCGAGTCCTGGCCCGAGCCATTCGAACCCGCACGACCCACAGGCCTAGCAGCTGACCCGGTTCCCCTTGCGTGCATGTGTGCATGTGATTTTATTGTGGATCAAGAAAAAATTTCTAACCTAATGCATGTATATAAGTATGTAAAGCCCTACACTATATTTATACACATTGAACCTCAGCAGAAATAAAAACTGCAAACTCGCATACCCTAGACCCTCTCTTCTCTCTCGCTATCATCTCTCTCTCTCACCACAAGCTATCGATCAGCCATTCCTGCGATCATCACCATTCGGCCTTCGATCATCTCCGTCATCGCAGCATCACCATCTCGCTCTCGCGGGTCCTTAGCCACCGAGCTCCACCATCATCGACCATCTATTGCTGCACCTCTCTGAGCCGCTGCTCCTCCCCTCGCGCTGTTGCTCCTCCCCTCGCGCTGTTGCTCCTCCCCACTCCCGGCGACTCTCGTGCAGCAACTCGACGAGCACCCCTCCTATGCTGCTCCTACGCCGTGACAGTCCCCTGCCGGCGAGCACCCGCACGACCAATTGACAGCCTTGTTCCTCCGCGTGTTCGTTACCTCCACAGGCCGTCATCCTCAGGTCGCAACCCTCGTGAAGGTCTCGTTCAGCCGCTGCTCCTATCTTTCCAGCAAGATGCGTGAAACCGTCGAGCCCGACGCCCCGTCAATCCGTTCGAACCATTCTCGCGCTTCCTGAGAACGGTATCGATCTTCGCTCCTTTGTTATTTATTTTTCATGTTCGTATGATGTATTGATTGTGCCTTGCAACTCATATGCTTCTTGATGTCTCGTGTATTGAATATATATGCGTTAACATAGTTGATGTCATAATTTTATGTGATATTCGTCGTTTCGTTTGGTCGAACGAGAATGTGTTATATATGTCGAGTTTTTGTGGATTTGGGAACCTAGGATCGATACGAACATAATGGCATTGGCCTTGTGTCGTTTCGACTTGTAAATTGGGAGATATGTATTGTCGAAGTTTTTAATTGCTGTTTTATGTGTAAAATTCACCATAAATAGCATGAGTGTCTGATTTGCATGAAAGTTGAACAGAGTGACCCTCTGTTGTTGTTCATATTTGTGCAAAAATTTCAGAATTTTAGGAGGCCTGTAGCTATTTTTAATAATTAATGTGATTTCTGGGCAGAAACATGTTAAATGCATAATAAATTTTTTCGTACTTTTATTTAGCTGCAATTTGAGTATGTTATGACTCTACCATGTTTATATGATGTGTAAAAGTTTTCGAATTTTTGGACTAATTTTGATAGGGTAAATGAATCAAATTCATATTCTGCGGAATTTTTTTTATTCATGATAAATCGGTTGGTTGTTGAAAAATTCTGATTTTTGGCTGAGATGTTTATTTTATGTGGAGTTTCATGTTGCAAAAAGATTGGAATTTTTAGAGTTTGAATTTGTTCAGTTTTAATTGAAATTTGATAAACTGCAGAAAAGTATAGGAATTTCTAAAATTCGTGTGTTTATTGTTTAAGGCTAAACGTTTTATATGTTGGTCTTAGTTGCTAACTTGCACCAGTAAAAATTGCATGTGCTAATTCGTTCGTTAAGTCAGGTCTTGAATTTTATGCTCGCTTTTGCTGATATCGTATTTGAATTTTATAAAATTGTGTATAATGAGTTTGGGGCTGAAACTCTGTGGTCTTACTAAGTCCAGTGAGGGGGATTTTATGCCCATGTTTCAGAACCTAACTCATTTTGGAGTTTTACCAACTTAATTATGTGATATATTGTTTTCTATTTTTTAAAAATGTAGTTATTATGTCAAAATTTATAAACCGGATTTATTGTTGTGGTTGTGATTTGTTTGAACTATATTACGTCAAATCCCATGTCTGATTGTTCGAGTCTAAGTCCTAGAGTTCCATCATCCACATGACTTCACGAACAGCTTAGTCGAATCAAGTTCGATTAAGCCAGTTTTGTGTTTTCTGATTGAGTCAGGTTAGGTATTGATGTTAGGATCTTGACTGAATGTTGGTATTTGAGGAGTCAAGCCTCAACTTACGTCTCATTTGTGTTTGCTGACATCAATCCAGAATCCAGGTGGGTTTACTTATAAAATTTCTATGCCGTATGTGATTTTGTTATTTGTTGGGTTGGTATGATCTAAGTATGCATGTAAACCATGTAGCCTATTAGCGTGAGCCAATTCGGTCGTCGGTACGGTTGTCCCCGTCAAATTACGGTACGGTTGCCCTTGCGAGGCAAGTCTCCCTAAGTCATAATGAAAGGCCATATCGGACTAAGTCACATGGCGTGCTTTCGATATGCGTGTCGAACTAAGTCACATGGTGTGCTTTTGACATGTACTCCTACTGTCTGGTTGATGAGCTAAGTCACATGGCGTGCCCTCGAACAGGCCTGCGGTAGTCTAATAATAGGTGTGTACACATGAGTAGTGAAATTGGTGTTTGTGATTGGAGATGTGACAGGTAATTGATTTATTTTCATGTTGCGACCATACCTTCTTTACATTATTGTGTTATACGTGCATAGTGGTGAGCACTCCGTTTTCATCTTGTGCTCATCCCCACCTGCTCTTCATGGATACAGGTTAAGTAGTGGCCGAGTGATGGAACAAGGGACGAGTGGATGGTCTACTTATTATTTCATTTTGCTTCCGCTTTTAATACTGTGGTCATTATGAGCCTCTTTATGATTTAGTCATGTGCAACAGTTTTCAAAACCTTTGTTATGTTTTGATGTTTGGTTTACGAGGTTTGGTTATTCGTTGAATATTGTGTTATGAGGTATGAATGAGATTAATGAAAACCTTGTGAAAATTGGGTAATGAATTCCTATGGGTTCAGATAAGACTTGGACTAAAAAAATGTTTTGATTAATGCCCTTGATTTCGAAAATGAATTCGAATTTTTTTTTTAGATTTTTAGAAAGCTCGAGATTTCTTTAAAATCAAAGTGGGGTATTACAGTTTGGTATCCGAGCCAGTCTGCATTTCTGTGGACTGGTTTATATGTGATTATGTGATATTGACCTTGTGTTGACCACTCGTCTCCGTTACGCAACACTGCTTAAGGTATGCTTTATATAAGTATCAATGAGAATACTTATAAAGTGAATTGTGACTTTGCATGAGTAGCAACGAAACTACTTGTGATGTTTTGCATGAGTAGCAATGAACCACTTATGAGGTTTTGCATGAGTAGCAATGAGACTACTTGTGATGTGATATATATGTTATTTTGGGCTTAGGAAATCTATCCACCTTAGGTTATGTGAACTCTAGAGGTTCCTAGTTGTGAGCTTTCAGTTGATGTTTTAGTTGAGCGTCTGTAGCAGTTTTCCTGCTACAAGTTTTTATTCAGTGTCCTCGGAGTATGACCATTTGTGATCTATCTCGCAAGAGAAAGGTTGAGAACCGAGTAAGTCCCTATTAAAAGCGATTACCTGGAGATTTATACCTAGTCAATGTGGACCAGGAGTGGTGTTCAGGTGCCACGAGTAGATCGATGATCGACCCCATAGTTAAGGGGAAAATCTAAATACGCATCACTGTCACGACTCTCGAGGGTGGTTAGACTCGGGAGAAGCGATAGTGGTCAAGCCTTATGCGTTGAATTGAACGGAAGTCGTGAAGACTAATGCATGTGTAGGAAATTGTGATATCGTCCAAGGAACGAGTAGACCGATCAGATACCGTGTGAACATTCTGTGCTGTAAATGTGAGGCATACTGTTGGGTTAAGGTACGAATATGTGTGGATTATATGCTGATATTCATGCCTAGTGGATTGGTTTAAGATGCTTATGATCATTTTAATTTGATTAAGTCTCATTTTAATTTGATTAAGTCTCGATGAGATTTGCATGCAAATTCATTGTTTTTCGTGCCTTTGCATCATGGCCAGTATGCTTCCGACACTGTCGTTTATGGAAGTTGAATTCTGCTTGAGAAGTATAGCATGTTATGTGTTTTCAACGAGTTTTGAAATTTTGTAAATCCGATCTAAATTTAGGGAGATATGATTTTTACATAAAAGATGGTGCAAACAGTTTTCTGAAAACCCGACAACATGTTGAATAAAATGTTTGGTCTGTTTTTTTATGGCTGAATTTGCTCATATGCAGTCATGGTCTTCATGAGATAACCTAATTTTACTGAGGCTCTGTAAGTTGTATAATCATGTTCTCGGACTGCAACCATGTTTCAAATGTTTGATGCATAAACTATGATCAAATGACCTTATTTGTCTTCAAGTTCTTCATTAAGTTTTGTGGCTGCAAATTTTAGGATTTATATGTATCTAGAATCATGCTTATTCGATTTATGTGCTGTAAGTTATACCTGATTTATAATATTGCTCGTGTACCATTTTCGCAACTAGTGTTATGTTTTAAAAACGAGTTTTCACCTTTATTCGCATGGCTACGTGACCTGTATGTCCTAACTATTTGATGTTATATTGTTGACTGGAAACACTTACGAGAAAAGCTTTACGCTGAAATCTCGAAGTGAGGAAGCTAGAGGCAGTCTAAGCGAGTTGGACTCGTTTAGGACTGTTGATGATTAACTACCTGAGTAAGAACTGACGTGACGGTCGACGTTGTTAGTTAGAAGAGTGAACCGAGCTAATCATTTTATTTGTTCGGCAATGACATTATTCGTAGCTGGGGATGCCGATGTTCGATCCCTTGAGAATTTTATTCGTATTCCTATCGTTTATATCCGTGTGATTAATTGTTCTGAATTGGGTAAAAGGGTGGTGAACTTGGAACTTGGTTTTTGCCCTTGTGTTGATTTGTAGCCATTGAAACTCTTTGAGATTTTCTTAATGCCTAAATCCTGGAGGAAAATTGTTTTGTTGAGCCCCAAACATTGTCTTGTGGAAATTTTATCTATCCAAAAACCTTGGAGATTTTGAGCAATGGAATTAAGAAGTTTTTGACTGCACCTAGACCCGAACACCAACCCTGACTGGGTGTAGCCACGCGAAGTGGTGGTCGAGCACGCAAGCCCGTGCTGAGAGACGTGAGGATACCGACTGGGGCCGATCGTTGACTCACACGAGAGCTGCAGCCACCATCACCGAATGCACGAACTCACAAGGACAGTGTGTACAGTCGACCCTTGACTTTGAAGATTTCTTCTAAACTTTGAACCGATCAAGTTTCGTTGAACCATGGTGTGGTTTCCCTAGATCAATAAATTTCGACAAGTGAGACTTGTTGATTAGTTCCTAAGCCATAGGTGAGATGTTCTCAATTTGGCAAGTTGTGACTCCGCATTGTTGTTGACCGGCGTCATGAGTCTCGATTGGAGACTATGTATACTTCGTAGGTCCGAGGCTACGAAGAGTGTGAGGGTTTTGGAGATAGTTGGTTGTTATGGAGTACCGTGTCGACCGTTTCGACGGAGAAGCACGGGTTGTGATAGTGGATGAATTTTCAGCGTGACCCGGTCACAATACTGAAGCTTAATGCCACCTATCGACTCCAGATTGGGAGAATTGCAACATATTGTCAACACACATGAAGACCATTGAGAGTCTTGTGTGTTGATAGGTGCGTTGTGAGGAGTTGTACGGGCGTACATCGAGAACGCCGCTGTACTGGATCGAGGTGGGTGATCCTGTGTTCCTGTAGGATGCACCGAGGTAGGGTGTGATCCGTTTCAGGAAGAGGGAAAAAACTTCAGCCGTGATTCGTAAGGACATGTGTGATACTCGAACGAGTCGGTGACTTAGCATCTCAGTTGGCTTTACCACTAGTTATGGCGTGGTTCACGACGTATTCCACGTGTCATGTTTCGTAAGAGCGTGCGTGACCCTGGGCATGTGGTGTGGACTTTGGCGAGTTGCGGGTCGAATGAAACCTTACCTAGGTTGAGGTACCGGTGGCTGTTTTGGACCGGAGGGTTCATCAGCTGAGAAACTGAGCAGCTAGACTCGTCCAAGGTGTGACGGAGCAGGCATGGCAAGGATGAGGCGACTCGGGAGAGAGAGGCTAATATCGGGCGGAAGTATCCGAACTTTATGTTCTGAGTTCCCCTTTATATTATATTGCTTTCTGGTTTTATTTTCGAATTCCGAGGACGGAATTCTTTGTAAGGTGGATAGAATGTAATACCCTGTTTGAATAAGAATTATTTGGGATTTATTATTGATTTAGTATGAGTGTTAATTGCCTATTTATATTATTATTATTATTATTATTATTATTATTATTATTATTATTATTACTATTATTATTATTATTATTATTATTATTATTATTATTATTATTATTATTTATCTGTATAATTGTCTAAATATTATATTTAATTAAAATATGCTTAATTGTGTATTATTAATAGAATAATAAATTTTATATATTTCTGGTTATTTTAATTATCGATCGAGCCCATGAATTAATTCTAAGTGTTGAACCGAGTCCTGGCTCGAGCCATTCTAACCCGCACGACCCGCAGGCCTAGCAGCTAACTCGGTTCCCCTTGCGTGCGTGTGTGCATGTGATTTTATTGTGGATCAAGAAAAAATTTCTAACTTAATGCATGTATATAAGTATGTAAAGCCCTACTCTATGTTTATACATATAGAACCTCAGCAGAATAAAAACCGCAAACCCGCATACCCTAGACCCTCTCTTCTCTCTCGCTATCATCTCTCTCTCACCACAAGCTATCGATCAGTCATTCTTGCGATCATCACCATCCGGCCTTCGATCATCTCCGTCATCGCAGCATCACCGTCTCGCTCTCGCGGGTCCTTAGCCGCCGAGCTCCACCATCATCAACCATCTACCGCTGCACCTCTCCGAGCCGCTGCTCCTCCCCTCGCGCTGCTGCTCCTCCCCACTCCCAGCGACCCTCGTGCAGCAACTCGACGAGCACCCCTCCCCTGCTGCTCCTACGCCGTGACAGTCCCCTTCCGGCGAGCACCCGCACGACCAACTGGCAGCCTTGTTTCTCCGCGTGTTCGTTACATCCATAGGCCATCATCCTCAGGCTCGCAACCCTCATGAAGGTCTCGTTCAGCTGCTGCTCCTCTCTTTCCAGCAAGACGCATGAAACCGTCGAGCCCGACGCCCCGTCAATCCGTTCGAACCATTCTTGCGCTTCCTGAGAACGGTATCAAGCTTCGCTCCTTTGTTATTTATTTTTCGTGTTCGTATGATGTATTGATTGTGCCTAGCGACTCATATGCTTCTTGATGTCTCGTGTATTGAATATATATGCGTTAACATAGTTGATGTCATAATTTTATATGATATTCGTGGTTTTGTTTGGTCGAACGAGAATGCGTTATATATGTCGAGTTTCTGTGGATTTGGGAACCTAGGATCGATACGAACACAATGGCGTTGGCCTTGTGTCGTTTCGACTTGTAAATTGGGAGATATGTATTGTCGAATTTTTTAATTGCCGTTTTATGTGTAAAATTCACCATTAATCGCATGAGTGTCTGATTTGTATGAAATTTGAACTGAGTGACCCTCCGTTGTTGTGCTTACTTGTGTAAAAATTAAAGAATTTTAGGAGGCCTGTAGCTATTTTTAATAATTAATGTAATTTCTGGGCAGAAACATATTAAATGCATAATAAATTGTTTCGTACTCCTATTCAGCTGCAATTTGAGTATGTTATGACTCTACCATGTTTATAAGATGTGTAAAAGTTTTAGAATTTTTGGACTATTTTTGATAGGGTAAATGAATCAAATTCATATTCTGCAGAAAATTTTTTTATTCATGATAAATCGGTTGGTTGTTGAAAAACTCTGATTTTTGGCTGAGATGCTTAATTTATGTGGAGTTTCATGCTGCAAAAAGATTGAAATTTTTGGAGTTCGAATTGGTTCAGTTTTAATTGAAATTTGATAAACTGTAGAAAAGTGTAGGAATTTCTAAAATTCGTGTGTTTATTGTCTAAGGCTAAAAGTATTATATGTTGGTCTTTAGTTGCTAAACTTGCACGAGTAAAAATTGCATGTGCTAATTCGTTCGTTAAGTCAGGTCTTGAATTTTATTCTCGCTTTTGCTGATATCGTATTTGAATTTTATAAAATTGTGTATAATGAGTTTGGGGCTGAAACTCGGTGGTCTTACTAAGTCAAGTGATGGGGATTTTATGCCTAGGTTTCAAAACCTAACTCATTTGGAGTTTTACCAACTTAATTATGTGATATATTGTTTTCTATTTTTTTTAAATGTAGTTATTATGTCAAAAATTTATAAACCGGATTTCTTGTTGTGGTTGTGATTTGTTTGAACTATCTTACGTCAAATCCCCGGTTTGGTTGTTCGAGTCTAAGTCCTAGAGTTCCATCATCCACAGGACTTCACGAACAGCTTAGTCGAATCAAGTTCGATTAAGCCAGTTTTGTGTTTTCTGATTGAGTCAGGTTAGGTATTGATGTTAGGATCTTGACTGAATGTAGGTATTTGAGGAGTCAAGCCTCAACTTACGTCTCATTTGTGTTTGCTGACATCAATCCAGAATTTAGGTGGGTTTATTTAAAATATTCTTATGTCATATGTGATTTCGTTATTTGTTGGGTTGGTATGATCTAAGTATGCATGTAAACCATGTAGCCTATCGGCGTGAGCCAATTCGGCCATCGGTACGGTTTTTGACATCAAATTACGGTACGGTTGCCCTTGCGAGGCAAGTCTCCCTAAGTCCTAATGAAAGGCCATATCGAACTAAGTCACATGGCGTGCTTTCGATATGCGTGTCGAACTAAGTCACATGACGTGCTTTCGACATGTACTCCTACTGTCTGGTTGACAAGCTAAGTCACATGGCGTGCCCTCGAACAGGCCTGCGGTAGTCTAATGATAGGTGTGTATACATGAGTAATGAAATTGGTGTTTGCGATTGGAGATGTGACAGGTTATTGATTTATGTTCATGCTGCGACCATACCTTCTTTACATTATTGTGTTATACGTGCATAGTGGTGAGCACTCCATTTTCCTCTTGTGCTCATCCCCACCTGCTCTTCATGGATGCAGGTTAAGTAGTGGTCGGGTGACGGAACAAGGGACGAGTGGGTGGTCTACTTATAATTTTGTTTTGCTTCTGCTTTAAATAATGTCGTCATTATGAGCCTCTTTATGATTTAGTCATGTGCAACAGTTTTCAAAACCTTTGTTATGTTTTGATGTTTGGTTTATGAGATTTGGTTATTCTTGAATATCGTGTTATGAGGTATGAATGAGGTTAATGAAAACCTTGTGAAAACTGGGTAATGAATTCCCGTGGGTTCAGATAAGACTTGGACTAAGAAAATGTTTTGATTAATGCCCTTGATTTCGAAAATGAATTCGAAAAATTTGTTCAGATTTGTAGAAAGCTCGAGATTTCTTTAAAATCAAAGTGGGGTGTTACATATTGGAAGAGATAAAACAAGGTTTAGCTTCTATCGGCACAGGAGCGGGGAAAATGATAAACTTTTTGGCTCCAACAGATCGAGTATGGAGTACAACAGCCTAGGTATGGGGCACCCCCGTACTGGGCTGCTTCGACTTTGTTTTCTCTATATTCGTGATTTTTTCGTTCTCCGACTCGTATGTGCACTCTTCAGGTTCCTCGAGGTCCTCGCTGCACGAATGGGTGACGGTCAAACTCATTGGACTCATTTTGAGCCGATACGCTATTTGGTCCATTTGTCCGCTAGTTGACTCATTTGGCATTGTAAATTCCTTATGCGCAGTCCTTGGTTCTTGATGCTCATCTCTTGGCTCTTGATGCTCGCCTCAACACTTTGCTGAAATTTAAGGGTGTGAGCCGTCAACTCCTTCATCATCTCTTCGAGTGACAGACCAGGATCTCTCTCAACTAATGGCTCGCAGTACTCTTGTCGAAATCTCAACGTGTTTAACGTCAATGCCTCTATCATATCCTCGAGCGACGGGCTAGGATCTCGCGCAATTGGTGGCTCAGAGGACCCATGGAAAGAGTTTGAGTGCACTCTCAAGCGGTATTGATACTCATTGGGATAAAAGTAGTCTTGCTCGTCCTTTCGCCAATCACTAGGTCCTATTATGTCTCGATGTCTAATCCACGGAGCTCGTATATCCATCTGATATTGGTAAGGTGCACGGTGGGAATAAAAGTCGTGATAATAGGCTGCCATCTCGAAAAATTTCGCCAAGCTCGATCAAAAGCGCCCAAAGATTAGTCAATCCCGTTAGTATGGGGACGAAGTATTCTGTCCAGTAGAGTATCGGGTGCCCAATATTCTGCAAGAAAACAAAAACAAAGAAAAACAGAGGGGGTAAAAGATGATAAAAATATAAAAAAATCAATAAAAAAATAATAATTCAATTAGTACTCAAAAATCACAATTCAACAACGCCACTCCCCGAAAACGACGCCAAAATTTTACCGCGCGTCGCAATGCGGCAAAATTAAAATTTATATTTTGCCTTAAACGACTTCTACAAACTATTAGTAGTAGCGAACAAGGGTCGAACCCACATGGAGTGTGAATCAAATTGTGAATTTTCTTGTGGTAATTGAACTTATAAAAAGCGATAAAGGGGGNNGGGGGGGGGGGGGGGAGTAATTGGATTAATAGGTAAACTAACTTAAATTCTAATGAAACAAATAAAATCTAAACAACATAAACATCAACATAAACATCAACATACTCAGTATATTCCCAAACAGGTTGGGGTCTAGGGGGTCAGTTGTACGCAGACCTTACCCTTGTAATTATACAAGGAGGCTGTTTCCATAGCGACCCAAGGTGCGTTGCGTTGTTTGATATATTTTTTCTAAAAACTTCACTAATAGAAGAAGCACTAGAATTTAATTGAGCCATTTTGATCTAGTCCATTATTTGCACGATGCCAGAAGATTTGTCAACATTGACTCTTCCAGCTCCATTTGCAATGGACTCAAATAAAATCTAAACAAAGGAAATAAAAATAAAAATAAAATAAATAAGAGAATTTTTTAGTTCACTGTTCTGTCTACACTCTCGATCGACTCGTCTAATCAATTTTGGTATCAAATCTCGCTATCTTATGGATTACTAACCATAGGCAACGACACGGTCTGTTACCTGAAATTTTCCTTATTTTTAATCTAACTGCGAGACGCCATACAATTAGACCTGACTTCTTGTACAGTCCAGAAAAAACGTTTTCAAGATTTAATACAATTAGCCACTTTACGAATTAGAAAAATAGGCTAGACTAAGTAGTCAACTCAACCGCGTTCGTGCACTTAAATAGGTCGTGTTATCCCTGGTAGTAACCGCCTTTCGGTAGCCTCTTATGAATTAAACACAACAACAATCACGGATTGAAGGTCTAATTCAGCCGTAGATATGAAAAGCCTAATATAGGTGATCAATCTAAATAAGACTCAACACATCATGGTTAATTATTTAATATAACACAAACAATTCCGAAAAGATAACTCAATAATCAATCACGTAAATTAATCAAACATCGTCAATCATAGGATTCGACTTCCCCGGAACTAGAAATGAAAACTAGCCTAACATACTAATAAAAATAAAAGAAAGAGAATAGAATTATCCCCTTTCGTGTGCGGGTACGGTCTCCCTCCGCGATTCGTCGAGCTTTTCGAGCTTTCCCTCTGTCTGTGTGCGGCTCTCCTTTCTGTTGCGTATCTTTTTCTTTGCGTGAATGCGTATGTGTGGCGGCTGCTTCAAAATAAATCCTCCCCTTGTTCTTTTCTAATTTTCTTAATAAATAAAAGTGGCGTATTGGACTTTGTCCAAGAATTCATAATTGGTGGGCCAACTTGTTTTATCTCATCCTTTACATGTCTTCCATTAGACCCACTTCTCAAACCTGAACACTTGGCCCAATGAAATTAATTTCTCTAAGTCCTCTTACATGAATTGCATGGCTTCATGGGCTATGTTTGACGTCTGAGTATGGGGTACTGTTGGGTCAGTGTTAGAGGTATGCTGTAAAAGCTGTGTTTTTGCAGTTTCTATCAATTCCATTTTG
>CACSLK010012206.1:16626743-16643238 GCA_902706635.1 Striga hermonthica
AAAAAAAAAAAAAAAAAAGTTGTTTGATTTTGGGCTTGTTTGCGGGAGTAGTTATTAGAATAGAAGTAGGATTTGTTTTGAGGTTATTAGGATTTGTTTTAGGTGTCAAAATAAAAAAAAAATGTTTTCTAAAGAGGAGATCGAATCAAGTTGGCGTTCGTGGGAGAAGAGGATACAATCGAGAGAGGAGAAACAACGGCGTTCGCAATGGGATTCGACGGATATATTGAGGTCCGTGAAGGCTGAATTCGAAAATGTGAAGGTCACCTTGAACGATTACTACGAACGGGTAAAAAAGTCGTTGCTTCAAATACGAATGGAGATCAACGAGGAAAAAAAGTTTTTGGACGAGGAGGAGGATAAGATCGAGGTCCCGGTAATCGAAGAAGACGAGATGCACATGGAGGACGATGAAGAGGTGGAGACGCCCCAAGTGATGGTCATTGGCGAGTCCTTGAGGACAAGGACTCATTCGAAGGGGGGAGGAATGATGCGGAAGTGGCTTTCGAGGCCCGAGCATGCCGAGAGCCGATGGCCAAGACGATCCAAAAAGGCCGAGAAAAGGGCCGAAACCACGCGTGCATGGCCAAAAAGACGTGTGCGGGCGCGAATACGAGGCATACGAGCACGAGATGGGTTAACGCGAACGCGAAGTGAAATACGAGATTGTTGCGTAAAGAATTGGCCACACGCAAGAGGAGTTTGCACGAGCACAAAGGCACGCATACGGAGATGCTGCATGAGCCCGAGGTACTCGAGGCGTATGAACATGGCGCACATGCGGACGGGCCTGGACTTGGGAGCACGTGTGGGCTTAGCGATAGTGGTTCGGTTGAGCCCGGGAGTTGGCAACGGGTCGAGCGAGGAACCACGTGGAGGCGTACGCGGACGTGATGCGCGATCACACGAGGCGAGCCATGCGAGCCGAGGAGCAAAAGATTCTAGAATTATTAGTTATTCAGTTTAGTTAGTTTAATTAATTAATAGTTTAGTTATTATTTTAATTAGTGGCGTTAGTATTATTAGGTGATATGTTAGTTTAGGATTTATTAGCATATTAGGATATTTTAGTTGCGTGAGTATTAGGTTATTTAATTAGCTTAGTATTTATTTAGGTTGATAGTGTTAGGATTATTATTTAGCCGTAAGTTAATTATTTGTGTTAGATTAGTTGGTTAGGAATTTTATATTTTGTTAAGTCTTTGGATGCAAGACATTTAGTTACCTTAGGACTAGATATTATTTCCTAGTTAGAATTATAGTTCTCATAGGACTAGATCTAGTTTTTCTTATAAATACCTATGTACTCATTCAATTTTATACAGGCAATGAATTAATGAAAATAGACCTTTGGTCACCAATATCTTGTGTTAGAATTCTTTTGAGTTTTAGTACAAAATCCTTGTGTCGAAAAGGGCGTTTCACCGCATAGTTCGAACAAGACGAGTTTGGCAAGGATTCACGTCCAAGCTGTCTCAACTATCGTGAGAAGATAAGGAGATATCCGAGTCGTCCACAACCTATCGCTGAGAAGGAAGCCGTGGCACGCAACTTTCGAAGCAAGTCGAGTTGAGCGGGATACACGATCTTCATCAACGCGGCACGCGAGCTGCAGCTGTTGAATCTTCTCGCTGGGCTTCATGCTTCGTGGGCCTGGTGCGAAAGTGGGCCGCACGCTTTCGAGCCGTGCTAGGCTTCCACACTGGACTCCTTGCGGGATGGGCTGACGATGTTGGCCTCCTCATAGGCTGAAGAGCGCGGGCTCAACACTGGGCTGAAGAGCGATGGGCCTGTGAACCAGTGCTGAGCTGAGCTGAGATCTGCGAGCAACCCTTGTGGCTCACCGGAAAGAAAAAATCGCCGGCAGGGGCTCGCCGGATCCGGCGAGAAAGACCTGACGTGCACTCGCCTCGGAGAGCCGGTCTTGATGGTGCCGTCGGTCTGACGTGATTCGCCGAAATCGATGGGAAATTGGAGGAGAGATCAGAGGTTGACCGAGTTGTTCTTAGATCCACGAATGTTTGACCGACAAATCGACGACCTTCCCGGAGGAATTTTTGCTTGATATTTTAAGGGTAGAACGAGCGTGACGAGGGCTTCCCAATGGTGTAAGAAATTTTCAGATCGGACAACTTTTTTCGGCGGCCGGCGGCGGAGGCGGCGGCGGACGGCTGCGGAGGCGACGGTTTCCGGCGGGGATCAGGATCTGGAAACTCACCTCGACGAGAGGATTCTAGTGGTGTTCCCGGATTTTCCATATCCCTCCCGGATCGTCGGGAAAATGCATTTGAATGTACGATTTTGACCCATTTTTACAAGATCTGGAAACTTTGACCGCAAAATTGACGGCCTTCCGGTAGGAATTTTTGGATGAAATTTTAAGGGTAACTTCACCTTGACGAGATCTATCCGATGATGCCAACCATTTTCCGATCGGAGCACATTTTTCGGCGGCCGACGGTGGAGGTGGCCGGCGGAGAAGAAGGAGATTTTCCAATTTTTTTCAGTCGAAACTCCGCATGACTCTTTGACGGGTCCCTACAGACGGTGCCAATGAAGTGAATAAGATTCACCCGGGCTCCTTCAACTCGAACCGGTCTCCGTACCTGCAGAACCCAACGCCGGGTGGCCCCGGCGTCGGGCCTCCGATGCCTAAGTCAGTGCTCAGATCAAGAGAGAGATAAAGTGTAGTAATGTAATGAGGAGAGAATCATAATGAGGTACCTTGGCCCCCCTTTTATAGGGGGAGTGTACCTTTGTGGGCTCAAGATGAGCTTGGCCCATAATGTTGGGCTTGGACGTCTTAGTAGGCTTATCTTCCAAAATGTATCCGCTTTATCCATTTAACCGGGTCCAGTATAATATCCTATATCAAAATGAATGTCTGCACTTCTTGAATAAGCATTCCAAGGGTAAATGTTGTTTTATGGTTATTAAGCTAGATATGGCAAAAGCCTACGATAGGGTTGAGTGGGGTTTTCTGATTAGAGTTTGTCTGCACATGGGTTTTAACCAAAAATTTCTTAAATGGATTTGGTCCTGCATTAGCTCTTCTACTTTTGCTTTTAATATAAATGGTCAATTACTAGGTAATGTAGTGCCTTCTAGGGGGTTGAGACAGGGGGACCCTCTTTCTCCTTATTTGTTTATCATCATGTCTGAAGTTTTTTTTCCAATCTGATAAATCAGGCATGTTCTTCCTTAGCCTTTAGAGGCCTGAAAATTAGCAAACATGCCCCTATTATTTCTCACTTATTTTTTGCTGATGATTCCCTTATTTTTTGTCAAGCAGATGAATACCACTCAACTGTTTTGCAGAATATTATTAGTTCCTATGAATACCACTCAACTGTTTTGCAGAATATTATTAGTTCCTATTGTGCTGCTTCTGGTCAAGCTGTTAACTTCAATAAATCCAGTGTGTTTTTCTCCAAAAATACCCCAGATCCTGTTAAAACAGCAATCTGTAGATCCTTCAATGGAATTGTGATGGCCAATAAGTCTAGGTATTTAGGTCTTCCATTGGGGATAAGAAGAAATAAAAAAGAAACTTTTTCTTTTGTTAAAGAGTGTGTGAGGAATAGAATCTCTAGGTTGGAAAATAAGTTCTTAAGTGAGGCAGGGAGGGAGATTCTAATTAAAACAGTTTGGAGTGCATTACCTATTTACGTGATGTCTGTGTTTAAGCTCCCTGTGGGTATTTGTACAGATATTAGTAGAGAGATAGCTTCCTTTTGGTGGGGTAGGAATGAGAGTGGGGTGGATAGGATACATTTGGCAAATTGGAAGAAACTGGCAGATGATAAGTTAGAAGGTGGGCTAGGCTTTAAAGATTTAAGGGTGCTAAATGAGGCTTTGATTCTCAAACAAATTTGGAGAATGCTTACCAAGCCAAATCTGCTGATGAGTAGGTTGATGAGGGGTAAATACTTCTTTAGGCAAAAATTTTTGACTATTCAAAAGAAAAGCACAGACTCTTGGGTTTGGAAATGTTGGTTAGAGTGTAGACAGTCCCTTAGATTAGGGATGAGGTACCAAGTGGGGAATGGGCATGCTATAAATATCTGGGAGTCTCCTTGGGTACCTGGAATTGCAAATTTTATTCCACAGTGCAGGTTTGAAGGTGATAGATTGAAGTTGCAAAGGGTAGCTGATCTGATGATTGCTGAATCAAAGGAATGGGACAAAAAGTTAATCCTTCAAACATTCCATCCAGAAGCTGCAGAACAAATTCTCAAGATCAGTATCAGCAAGTGCGGAAACAAGGATAGGTTAATATGGCACAAAGATAAAAGGGGTGAGTTCTCAGTAAAGGAAGCATACAGAACAATTCAAGAGCACCTCAAGATGAAGGCAGGTAATATTGGGCCAAGCATGAACCAAAACAGAAGACAACATGTATGGCAGAGAACTTGGAAACTACCTGTTAAAGCAAAGATAAAAAACTTTATATGGAGGTGCTTTCATGGGTGGTCGGGGACTGGCAAGAAACTGGTGCAGAAAGGAGTAAATGTTGACCCCATATGTTGTTGGTGTGGAGAGGTAGAGGAAGACCTTGAACATCTATTCTTCAGATGTGAGAGGGCCAAGAGGTGCTGAAAATTAGCAGGCTTGGAATGGAAAATATTGGAGCAAGAGCAGGTAAAATTCCAAGTCTGGTGGCAGGAACTGTGTAGTATGAAATGGTCAGGCAAAAATAGAGATAGAATAACCTTGTCCACATATATGCTATGGTGGGCTTGGAAAACAAGAAATGCATGGATTTTTAAGGGGGAAGCTCTATCTGAATTTCAGCTGGTGGAGGGGACAAGATATGAGTGGCTGGAGTATGAGAATTTACACACCAAGTATGAGCGGAGTACAAATGATACCAGGGATGTGGAGACAAGTCAAGGAATAGGGGAGCATAGCATGTATCTCAGTGTTACTGATTTGGATCCATAGCCTTGGGTGTTCAAGTATACTGCTCAAAATGAAGCAGAGGATAGCACACAGTGGAGTATTTCTAAGAAGGAATTCAAGATTCTTTGAGTGGAAAAAACTCTACTGAGAATTAGAGAAGGGTTACTTAAGGGTGTAGAGCTCAGGTGGCACAATATATCCATTTGCTGCAGAGATAAGGAATTATTCAACTTGATTTCTGGTAAAAATAGGCCAGCCTGGAGCAGTGTCATAGTTGTAGAGGACATATGCTCTCTTTTGGCCTCTTTTCCTATTTGTGTAGTATCTTTTGTATAGGTAGATGTTTGTTTAGAGTCTTTATTTCTTGTAAGATTGTTCCCAGTTTTTGTGCAACTTAGGGTGGTTTTAGGTGTTTTTGGCTAGTGTGTTTGTTCCAGATATTTTGGCTGTAGGGGTGTTGTATGATTCCCCTGTGTTTGTACTAGGCCTGAATATGTGAAGCACAAACATCTTTCCCTTGGTTGGCCCACTGTACATGTTTGAGGTTTTGGTATGAAATTTGATATTTAAAAAAAAAAAAAAACAAACGAAATCCGTGAACAAGATGGTAGCATAAACATTAATTAATTAGCAGGAAGCGCAACCAACACAAATAGCACTCTTAACACAAGACGCAACTTAAAAAGAAAATAAAATAACAATTCTTAAAGATTACGAAATTTTGAATAATAAAATAAATCCAATCAATCTATAATTTCATGATGGTTAAGCGGATCAAACCAACAATATCAAAACCGTATATAGAAATAAAAACAAGAAAATAAATTTTGTTCTATGATTTAGATAAACTTTAAATAAACTTTTTTTTTTTTTTTTTTCCAAACGAGAGAATGATCATAAAATAAAATAGGAGTAGCAGTGCAAAACGCCGAGTCTACCAACGGGTAGAAAATAAGCTGGGAGAAGCACTACACAAAGTGGTCTACAAGACAAACACACCCGAGGTATCAAGCGGATAAAACCACCCAAAAATTGACAGCTTTAAACCAACCAGCAAAACCAAAGCCTTACACTAGACACAACCCAAGGAAAGAAAAACAGAGCAATAGACAATTGTACAGGACTCCCCACAACCAACACAAAGGAATAAAACTCAATACCCAGACTCACAGAAACTAACATCAACATAATAGAACACCAAGGCTAAGACACAACACATAATACTATCCAATCCGCCATAGCTTTGTTAATGATGACTGCTTTTGTACCTTCCCAGAGTTGAAGAGCCACAATTTCAGGATCTCCACTGCCACCACAAGATGTAGGTTGACAATTGGATTGTAGCTTCAGAAATATCAGATTTATCAAGTGCACACACCTGCCACCACCACATTTTGAAACTGTTGTCACAGATTGATCCCTCCCAGGACACTGGTGCTAATTTCCATACTCTTATAGCCTTACTGCAGTGAAGAAATATATGTTGAATAGTCTCCTCTGCCTCTCCACACACCCTACAAATAACATCAACATCTAACTCATTCTTCGTTAAGTTCATACTCACAGGGAGAATACCAGTAAAACACTTCCAAATGAAGTGTTCTACTTTTCCTTTCACCCTCAGTTTCCATCTTCTATCTCCGACCATGAAGTCCATCTTGAAAAAATTACTTCCCTCAGCAATATTCAGGAGCTTCACCTTTTCCTTAACCATGAAGGCATAAGAATCAGCAATTGAGAAGCCACCCTTCCTGCTTAAAGCCCATCTCCGTTTGTCTTCACTGTCAGGATCAATGGTATTAATATCAAAGATAGTTGCACTGTCTGGCTCTGAAAAGAGGTTTCTAACCATCTCTTCATTCCATTTGCCCACAGATCCAACCAAGAGTTCATGGACCCACATAAGAGGTGTGCCTGAGTTACTTAACAGTGTAGGAGCTAGCCCACCTAGTTTAGGCACCCAACCGCCCTCCTGAATCATGGTTCTCCTTCCAAACTTTATCTCCTTCCAGCAACTTGATTTGAAAATGGGCAAAAACTCAAGCCAATTGTTCTAAATCCAGGAAGACGATGCTTTCTTTCCAGCTTCAAAGATGAAAGTCTTGAGAAAGTATTTGCTTATATGAATTTGTCTTACAAGAAGATCTGTCTGGTTAGTGATTCCCCAAAACTGCTTCAGAATTAGATCCTCATCAAATATCCTTATTTCTTGGAATTCCAAACCCCCTTGTTGATTTGGGAAAGATAGCAAGTTCTAGCTCTTCCAATGGATGCCTCTGGCTTGATCACCACCTTTACTCCACCAAAATTGAGCTATCACCTGAGCAATTTCTTTACAAATTCCGACAGTTAAATTGAAACAAGACATGGAAAACACATGGAGAGAGTTGATGAAAACTTTGATTAAAACCTCTTTACCTACACTTGATAAAAACTTATTCTTACAACTCATTAATCTTTTCATGACAGACTTAATAACAAATTCAAAAGCCTCCCTTTTAGAATTTTCAATACCAAGGGGGAGCCCAAGGTATCTGGTAAAGTTATGAGCAGTTAGACCAACTAATACATCACAGATGCTGGCTTTTACAGAGCTGCCTGTATTCTTGCTGAAGAGCATAGTAGATTTAGACATGTTCACCTTGTGACTAGAGAATTTTTCATAAGTTTGCAAAATATCCATCAATAACAATGCTTGACCCACATCATCTTTGCAAAACACTAATGAGTAATTAACAAATAGAAAATGAGTTAATAAAGGCCCACCCTTCTCAATCTTAAACCCTTTAAAACACCACTCATTAGCTGTAGAACTGATCAAGGTTAAATGAGCTTCAGTGACACTCAAAGAGAGGTAAGGGGAAATGGGATCTCCTTGCCTCAATCCTCTTGTTGGATGACCAAAACCCACAGCCTCTCCATTTAGAAAGAAATAGAAGGAAACATAAGTTACACAATACATAATCCACTTGACAAAAGTAGCAGCAAAACCCATTTTAAGCATTAAGGCACTCGTGCTTACATTCAACCCTGTCATAAGCCTTCGTCATGTCTAACTAGGCCATAAAACTATGCTTACCTGATATGTGTCCATTCAGGTATTGAAAACTTTCATGTGATGTTATGACATTGTCAAGTAATTATATACCAGGTATAAAGGCTCTCAGAGCTGAGCTAATACAACTATAGAGACAAGAATTTACCTTGGAAGTAAGGAATTTAGATATAAGCTTATAAACCATAACACATAAACTAATTGGTCTATACTGACTTAGAGAGGTTAGGTTAGCACAATTGGGGATGAGGGTCAGGAGGGTATGATTTCAATATCTAAAGAAATGCCCTTAAAAGAAGAAACTCTGAACAACCTCACATAAATCCTTTTTAATTACAGGCCATAAATGCTGATAAAAGAACAGTCATACCTTCCTCCCAAGGAGCCTTCAAAGGATTTATGAGAAGGGGGTGTGCTTAATTTCATCTTCCTCGGCCCCAACAGTTAGATCTTCACTCATTTCAGGAGTAATTGACTGAGAAATAAGATGCATAATTCTATCTGCTCCCTGAGAGCCATCTGTGGTGAATAACTTCTTGTAAAATACTAAATGTGTTTCTCTAACTCCTCTTTAGTCTCAAGGAGAATGTTATTCTCATCCACCAGTCGAGTGATGGCATTTCTTTTTCTTCCCTGCACAGTCACAACATGGAAGAACTTTGAATTTCGATTTCCCTCTTAAAGTCACTGGTTCCTAGACTTTTGCTGCCAATAGCGCTCCTCGGAGCAATGTGCCTCCTCCAACTCCTTCTTGATGGACTCCCACTCCTCCCGGCTTTTACCATCCCCCAAACTCCTCAATTCCCCCAGTTTCAAGGTAAGCACTTTCATTTTCTTTCTTTCTTTTTTTTTTTTCCAAACCCAAACTGTATGCTCCAATCAGACAAAGTTATCCTAGTGACATTGATTTGTTCCTTCAATTTGAAGAAGGGGGTTACCCACCTAATGTGACACCCCGCTTGAAAAATCAGAGTAAAATTTTCGCTTTTCGGAAATACTTGTAAATTTTTGAAATTTCTTTACTTATCTTAGGATGTTACCTTTTATATTTCTAAAAATAGTTTTCTTTAAAATGGTCTTAAATTACTGACTAAGGAATTAAAGAAAACTCTATTGTTATGTGCTTTTTAACGACGTACTTAACGGATGACTTAACATCAAATACGAGAATTATGTGCATAACATTAAAATGGATAAGGTATAGGAAGTCGGTTTTATAGTGAACCGAGTTGATTTTAGTATTATTATGTAGCAACTGTTCAAAGTTCGATCCTTGTACAAGAAATAATTTCAACTATTTATAGTAACTTTTCTTGGGCTCGTACTTTGATGCGTGGACGTCCATATTTAATGAAAAGGACTTTTATGTGGCGGTTTGGATAGTAGGGCCCACAAAAATGATGATGTAATGTGTGGTAAGTGAAGGCATCACGTAGGTGCGGCGTCACCTGCTTTTGGTTTGAGGAACTCGATTTTGGTCGGTCTTGTTGTCGGGTCGTAAAAAGAAGGTGACCTTAGTTGTCAGATGGAATCGGTTCTTCTTACAAGTGAATCAAAATCTATCTGGTTTAAAACGAGTTGCCATAAGTTGATCACACATGTGCTTAAAGCATTTAAACTTAGTCTTCTGCTAATGACGTAGATTATGACCAGGTCGGTGGTCAACATAGAGGCCCCCGATGTTAGTGGTCATACGAGAGTAATGGTCGCTGACGTCGTTGTTTTGTTTACAAACCCGACTTGGGAAAGTATTCGGGATCATTCCGACGTCTTATTTTGTTCTGAAATCTAGACGTCTTCCAAAGTGCGGACACTTGTGTCAACTTGGTCTATCGTTCACTTGGACTGAAGTGACGTAATGGCTAGATATAAATGTGACGGTTCATGAAAAGACGCGTTGGCATTAAGGGAAAGTAACAGATATACGTGGGCGCACACATGGAAGGCAGACATTTCCTAGTGAAATGTCGCGTTTGCCTTGAAGAGTCGCATCCCTTTCACGCGCCCCTAATTCTAACCCCAACGGTCCAAAAGATCATGATATAAATACTCAAACTTTCAGTCAAAGCAGAGTTTTACTTTCATTATCTTCCTGAAACCTTCAAGCTATTTACTTTCTTCGAATTTCTTTCGCATTTACCTGTATTTACTTTCTGCGATTCGTTGTGTGCAATCACTTCCGGCTTCTCAGTTTCTTAGGGTTTGTGATCTCTAGGTAAGCCGCGGTTTTAGTTTTTCCTGTTTTTAGTTATTGTTAACCAAATTTGTTTGTAATTCCTCAACAAAAAATGGCATCTTCAATCTCGAGCGGTAGTTCTGCTAGTACTAGGATTGTGTCAGATGAATTAATCTGCGATTCCAAATTAGTGGAACTGGGCCACGAATATTAATGATGGGATCCCATGTTTGTTGAGCACCCCGATATTAAATTGAATAATGTGGAGGGAGATAAAAAGGTGGAAAAGGATGCAATGGCCTTGCAGGACCATTGGAGGCGACTGACTAAGAGGTGGCCAGAACTAAGGATCAATTTTTGGGGGAGCCGAGCATACTAACAGGCGTCGACGTTGTACTATTGCGGAAAGACCAGGTTCATAAGATCCATAAATACCGTTAGCGCGTTGCTTAACCCAAACGACATCACTACAAACTCGTAGTGACCATACCTAGTCCAGGACGTCGTCTTCAATATATCAGACTCTTTAATCTTCATCAGATGATAGCCAGACCTCATACCAATCTTCGAAAAGTCGTTGGCCCCCCTCAATTAGTCGAATAGGTTTGTTTGTCCCATTTTTGTTGTATTTTTTGTGTTTGTTTTTGCCTTTCTTATTCCCTTGTTTTAAATCATTTCCTTAGTTTTTAGTAAGTTTTGTGGTTTAGTGCATGTTTTTCTTTATTCTGGATTTTTCTGTGTTTTTGTTTTTGTTTCTTTGTTTTCTTCGTGTTCTTGTAATTTTTGTTACATGTCGGGAGCTTCGGGTGGATATGATTTCAAGAATAAGTTTCCCATGCAAGCATAATTAACTAGAAGGGTTTGTTGGCGACATGTAGGAAAAAAAGACACTCAATTCTGAGCTCGGACGAGCTCAAACCAACCCGAAATGCGAAATCGTGCACCCCAGACCCTAGCTGCACTAGATACCCTTAGCGTTGCTAAGGGTGGCATAACTGTTGATAATCGTGTATCCGACGATAATGTTTTGCAAGAATGCATTAACGGTCTTCCTTTTGTAAGATAATTCGTGATAAAACACGCACTAGGGCCTAGTCTTACACACGAGAAGGAGATAATCAAATGATCAGTTTTTCTTGAGTCTTTAATGATGAAAAACGAAATTACAACCATAGAAATAAAGAAAAGAAAGGAATAACCAACTCCTACACATAAGGAAAGTAAACATCTTGAATATCCACTTAGAATCCTAATGATACCCAATCTAATCAAGTCATAAATAAACTATGAAGAATAACAAAGAATATAATCAAATATATCTCCATCAATCAGCCAAGATCTTCTAGAAGGATCTCGATTACTTGCCCCTCAAGTTGTCGTGCATGGCTGCCCACTACCGTCAATGTTGCGTGCCTCGGCTACTTCTCGAGCCTATCTCTTGTGTGCACGATATGCACGACTATATGCATTCTTGAGCAATCTCCCCTTATTCGCATCATTCCCGTCCCCTTCATAAAAATCCTTGTCCTTAAGGATAAAAGAAGAAAATCATTCGTGCGTCTCGTACAAAGTTTCCCATGTCGCTTCTCTCGTCAACTCGTCCCACTCAATTAGAACTTCTCAATGGAATCGACCAACCTTCTTCACTTGATGATACTCTAAGGCACGAGTCGGACGCGAAATAAATTGCCCATCCGAAGTCGTTGCCGGTAGGCGTGCCCCCATCTTGTGTGCCTCGCCTAAACTTCTTTTCAATTCTGAGACCTGAATGACTGGATGAATTTGGGATTCCTTTGGCAAGTCGAGTCGATAAGCAACATTTCTAATGCATTCCATCACTTGATACAACCCATAGTAGAGACTCCCAATCTTATGTACCGCCTTATGCACAATTGTTCGTTGACGAAATGGTCGCAACTTCAAATAGACCCAATCTCCTGGCTCGAAGTTCTCTTCACACCTCCCTTTATCATAATATGTCTTCATGCGGTTGATCGACCCATGCAAGTCACCCTTAAGCTCACATATCATCAAGTCTCGCTCCATCAACTCTCGATCGACCTCATTGCTTAAGGACTTCTCATTGAATAGCTAACGAGTGTGGGAGCCTTTCGTCAGTACACAAGCTCGAAAGAAGTGTACTTGGTTGAGCTATGGTAAGTCGTGTTGTACAAAAACTCATCCCAAGTTAGAAAATCCTCCCACTTCTTTGGAACTAATGAACATAGCACCGAAGGTATTGCTCCAAGGTTCGGTTCATCACCTCTGTTTGTCTGTCAGTTTGGGGATGGTACATCGAACTCATGGCTAGCTCCGTCCTTTGCATTTTAAAGAACGCCTTCCAGAAGGTGCTCATAAATATCCAGTCCCGGTCTGAAACAATTGACCGCGGCACCCCATGAAGCTTCACCACATACTCCACGAACAACTTCGCGATGGATTTCGCCGTATAAAGATGAGTAAGCGGGATAAAGTGTGTGTACTTGGTAAGTTGATCCACCACAACCATCACCCTATCAAACCCATTTGAAAGTGGCAGACCCTCGATGAATTCCTTGGTAACGTCCTCCCAAATAAGATCGGGAACAGGTAGTGGTTGCAACAACCCGCGTGGTCGTCGCGAATCTCCTTCACTTGTTGGCACTCATCGCACGTGCCACAAAGTCTCGCACTTCTCCTTGTTGTTTGGGCCAATAAAATGTGTTAGCCAACCTCACCAAAGTGCGATAAAAGCCCGAGTGACTTCCTACCTTAGAGCTATGGAAGTGGCGTATGATCGCGCTTTGCACGTGGCCACCATCCGACACGTAGACCTTCCCATTGAACAACAAGAGCCCATCATGGTCATCGTAGTCGCGGACCGTCTCGTCTTGCGCTTCCATCTTCTTTTGAATTTCCTCACAAAAGGTGTCTTGGGCCTGAGCTTCTCGTAACTCATCCTAAACAATTGAGGTCGTTCTGGAAATAGCCTCCAATTTAGCCACATCGGTCCTACGTGATAGCGCGTCCAACCACTAAGTTCTGTTGCCTTGGCCGATAAACAATCTTAAAATCAAAACCCATCAACGTTGAGATGAACTTTTGCTGTTATGGAGTCATGATATGCTGCTCTAAATCATGTTTTAGGGGCTGCTAGTTCGTCACAATTCAAAAGTGATGCCCCAAAAGGTAAGGCCTCCAATCTCGCACCGCCTCTACGACTGCAAGCATCTCCTTTACATAGGCTGACCATCCACCCCTCATACTCCTGAGTGCCTTGCTAATATATGCCAATTTTCGTCCTTCTTGTGTAAGAAAATCCCTTATACCAATGTCACCCGCATCGGTATGCACCTCGAACAAAACATCAAACTTTGACATGGCAAGTATCGGCGTAGTCGTCATTGCGCGCTTAAGCTCGTCAAATGCGGCCTCGCTTGCTTTGGTCCACTTGAACCCGTCTTTCTTAATCATATTGGTTAGTGGTTTGCATATAGAACCGTAGTCTTTGACAAACTTCCGGTAGTACCCGATCAGCCCAAAAAATCCACGCAATTGTGTCAAAATTGTCGGTTTCGGCCACCCCACCATCACCTTGATTTTTTGAGGGTCCATCTTCATGCCCTCAAACGATATAAAATGGCCCAGGTATTCCACCGACTTCTAACCAAAAGAACACAAATGCGAATTTGCGTAAGTACTCCTGAAAAATAGAATTCATGGCAAATTGAAAGGTAGACCGTGCGTTACACAACCCAAAGGGCATCACTAAATACTCATTGTTCCCTTGATGTGTGCAAAAAGTTGTTTTTGGGATATCTGCCTCTGTAACTCGAATTTGGTGATAAACGGCCCTCAAATCTAGCTTAGAAAAATACCGAGACCCTCCTAACTCATCCAAAGTGTCATCTATGCTCGTTATTGGGAAGCGGTCCTTGATAGTTGCTTTGTTCAAGGCCCAATAATCCGTACAAAACTGCCAAGTACTGTCATTTTTCTTCACAAGCAGCACCGACGATGAGAATGGACTCGTGTTATGCTGAACAAGCACAGACTCAAGCATCTCACCCACTTACTTCTCGATTTCAGCCTTTTGGAAGTGTGCATAATGGTAGGGATGCACATGGATAGCCTTAGTATCATCAAAAAGCAGAATGTGATGATCGTATGCACGTCGTGGAGGTAACCCGTTTGGCTCGGACATCACCTCTTCAAACCGATCCAATATCACATGAACCTTATTTTCATAAAGCCCCAGAATCTTCCATTCCACCTTATACCATAACCGCAAACACTTGGCTGTCTCTTCTTCACAACTGTTTAATGTTTCTCAACTCGGTTTCCTTGACACCATCGCTGGCGTCTGTTTTCAACAAAACCCAATGATCTCCAGATTTAAATTCCATGGTTCCCACCTTATAATTAGTTGTAAATGGATAAGACCTTCCAACCATTGGACCTTCCAATCAAAGGTAAGGCATAAAGATCAGCCTTCAGGGTCACGCCTTGAAATTTGATCGGTACGCCCCGAAAAGACTTCGAACACCTCAAATGCTATCCATTGGCCAGTCACACATTGAATGGCTCCACATTAGTGGTTGGTGTTTGTCCCGTTTTTGTTGCTATTTTCGTTGGTATTTTGTGTGTCGTTTCCCCCGATTTAGGTCATTTCTTAGGATTTTCCGGTCCTTCTTTTCGTTTTCTTGTTTTAGTATTATTTAGGTGTGTCTAGTATTTTCTTTGTTTTTTCTCCTATTTTCTCTTGCTTTTATGTTTGTTCGGTTGTGGTGGTATTCATGGTTTAGATGTTGAAAGCGGTATTCAGTTTCGGTTCCTAAGAGTTCCAGGCTGGTTCGTGTGACCAAAACATGCGGAGATTGAGTTCAGAGCTCGGGCAGAACCCGAGAAATTCTAGCCGAGAGCAACGAACCTGAAGTATCAAGATTTTGGAAGCAGCCCAGACCTTAGCGCCGCTAAGGTCAGTTCGGATAGCGGCGCGTCATGGCATAGCGACCCCCAGCAGCTCGACCTCATACAGCCTTAGCAGTGCTAAAGGGTTAGTGCCGCTAACTCTTGCTCGTAACTGAAAGTGTTTTTCGTGGATTTTGAATTGGGAACATTAAAGTATTGAGATTAGGGAATTTTTCTGGACCCCAGACATTGTACTTTCGTTTTTTTTCTTCACTTTAAACATATTTTCTCTTAAATCTTTGCCTTGGATTGGATTTGGAGCTTGAAAACTCCTCCTCTAGCTTTTGGATTTGGGTTGTTCGTTGTTTTTCGACATTGAATTTCTTATGAATCGTAAGCATTTCTTTGCTCGTTTTGTTGTGATGATGTTTGCTTGGGTTGATGTGTATTCTTGTGTTGAAATTGCGATGAGTGGCTAAATCGTTTGTTGGGGATATGAGATATTCGTTTTGGTTCGATTGAGATTCATAAATGCTTGCTTACCAGTCAATCTATTTGAGTTCTGCTTAATCTAGGGTTAGGTGCTTGATTATCATTCTAATCTAACTAATCATTTTGTAGAACCGAAAGGGAAGTAATTGATTGAACGTGGCTCGTCTAGAATAGGCTAGTTCGTTAATGTATTGTCTATATGTTAATTGTTTAAATGATGAATTGTTCATGTTTGTTCTCTTGTTACTAACAGTTATTGAGAACAAACCTCTAAACGAGTATGTTATTTGATCTCTTAATCGAGCGGTTAAGCGTTTATTAATTGTTGGAGAACCATACACGAATATCTCCGATTCCCTAACTTCCTCAACATCATTTAAAACTCGTTTTCGGAATTGATAATTGTTATTTGCATTGTTTTAGACTTCATAGTTGATAATTGAAACCCAACCTATTGAATTAGAATGTTTAGAATTAATTTCACTTTTTGTTTTAGAATATTCGCACGATTTAATCCGGCCAACATTCCTTGAGAGACGACCTGGTGTTTAAATTTTTTGATTTAACTCCGGCAAAAATACTCACAACAGTTGGTAGCTTCATATTATGTGACAATGAGGCATTTATAAAGTTGTGAGAAGATTCGTTGTCGACTAATACCACAATTCGTCGATCTTGAACCAACGCGGGCAACCGCATGGTCCTCGGCCCCTTAATTCCGATCATGGCATGAATTGATATATCTCTGGATCATCGTCATGCACCTCGGTTTCAGCCTCTGGTTCGTCTAGTAACGGCCCCTCTTCGTCTGAATCGACCAATTCAATCATGAATGTTTGCTTGCAGCAATGGCCCAGCGTGAATTTTTCGTCGCAATTGAAACATAGCCTTTTTTCACGTCATCGCTTTATCCCTTCATACAAGTGTTGGTGTTATATACTTAAGCTTTGCTTTAGTGGATGTTACACTTGTTTTTTCTT
>CACSLK010012206.1:16646630-16666747 GCA_902706635.1 Striga hermonthica
GTTGAATGTTTGTCCGTGATTTGTGCATATCGAGATCCTCATATGTCCCAACAACAAGAACCTCCTAAACCCAGGTGCTGTATGTTTGTGATTTCCCACAGAAGTCCCACTCATGCCCTGGTTCATGATAGGCGCGATTGGCGCTATGCGGCGTGGCTCGGTGAAGCGCGCGTCTCCGCGCCAGCCTTTCACACCGCGACCATGTGGTCATCCCTTATGAGTGCAGCCTTCTTGGCTATTCGCATCATTCGCGTCCTCTCTAGACGTACCTCAGCAGAAAGGCCGGGTTTTAAACCCCCAACATATACACCGATGATCGCGCTCTCTAGCTAGTCGTGCACGCGACTCGCTATACGCTCGAACTCCTTTTGTCAGTCTCGAAGGCTGTTCGTTTGATTAATATGTGATAAGGCCTGATCATAGTTGTGGTAGTCTGATGAACCAAACCTCGTGATTAACTCATTTTCTAAATCCCTCAATCAAATCTTCTCGTCTCTCTTCTTGTAAACACATGAGATCCATTGTCACCAAACATTAGCCTCCCCGTCAATATAATACGCAGCAAACCTCACTCTTTCAGCCTTGGGAACCTCATTGGTATGAAAGTATTGATTGGCTCGACAAAGCCGCGCATCTGGGTCCGTCCCATTGAATGTGGAAAAATTAAGTTTGGGCTTCTCGAACTTTCGTTCTTCACGATGATTGACGCCCCTCTCCTCACGGTGATTAGAGCCTCGAGATCGGTTGCCGAACTCACCCTCTATATCACTACGATCCATTTTCGAGTCGGTTGAATTCATCGAAGATGACTAGGATTTGCTTATGTTGGGTACTATTAGGAACGTCGGAAATGTGAACATTCAAATCTATTGAATAATAATCCTAACGCAGCGAAATCTATAGTTAGGATTAGGACTTACGGTTTAAAATTTTTGCCGAATCTGAGACTTTTTTATTTCCGTTGATGGAGATCGTCTGAACACCAAAGTCCAATGGGCAGCTGGACTTGGGCTTTCTCGATTCTAATCGAGTTATCAAGGTGCTCCAATCACTCATCAAGCTCATCGGATTGTCTCGGACCTTCGATAAGTGAGCCGGACTCCTTAGACTGCTCGGGAACCATCTTGGGCATGAATCGAGTCTTCTGGACCAAGTTAAACTGGTTGATCCTTTTTGGGCGCGTCTGGATCGGTCTGGTGGTGTTCTGGACTGGTTGGAGTTGATTTCTGTGCTGCTGGACCGAACTAAGTTTCGCTGGGCCGCTTTCACCATCACTGGGCCGCGGGGATGTGCGTTGGGCCGAAGATATGCTGCACTTGGGCCTAGAGAGGATATTGAAGAAGCTGGACCAATACGCGGGCTGTGCGCGGGCTTCTCGCGGGCTCAGCAGTGAGGGGAATGCGGGCTGGACGCGGGCCGCTCGCGGGCTGAGGGCTGAAAGATCGATCGATCAACGCGGGCTGCGCGGGCTGTACTGCCCGCGCGTTTCTTCACACCTGCTGGATCGCACGCGTAATGGGCTGCTTCCATTGGGCTTCGTTGCTGGACCCCCTACACGCCTGGGCTGCTGGACTTCGCGAGAACGGGCCGCGCAATGCTCAAGCTGTTGGACTTGAATGCGAGCTGGACTCCTATGCGCGGACTGAAGACGTGAAGTGGGCTCGTGAGCGGAATGAAAAACCTGGGCGCGAATTGGACAGGCTGGTCGCGATCTGAAAAATTTCGGCAGCTCGCTGGAAGCCGTCTGAGCTCCGGCCGGTTGCTGAAAAATCATGGGGTCGCCGAAAAAATATATATCAACATATAGGCTCGGATAATTTGTATCATAAAGCCTTCTAATGTATATCCTTTACACCTACTTCAAATAATCCTGGTGGGCGATTAATCGAAACTCTCTAACTCTAAAAAATATTAAGAACACGATTTTTCTCTTCCTTATAGGAACCTTAAAATCGGATCATACGCATGAGGAGAAGAGATTGGGACATGGTGTATTTATAGGCTACATTAGGGACCTTAAGGAGGTGCTAAATATGGGTTTATCCCATTAGGCTTAGGAATCCTAATTATGCTCCATATCTTATCCCATCTAGAAGTCTTATTCCTCCTAGCTAGAGATGTTAAACGGTCTTTGGCCCGACGGGCCAGTCCGTTTAGCCCGGAAAAAAACAGGGTTAGGGCTTTTTATTGGTAGCCCGTTTAAATCAGAGCTTTTTAGGCCCGGACCGTTTAAACCGAAGCCCGTTAGGGCTAGCCCGAAACCCGCTAAGGCTGGCCCGTTTAACTTGAGTTGGGCGTTGTAAATATTTACAACAAGTAAGTAATATACTCTTAGATTCATTGTATATTACAATTTTGCTATTCCACTTCACATATAAGTATGAGCTGTAACGGATTATATTGATTTTGAAAGATAATTATTAACAATATTCTTATTGTACTCCACACCAAAATATTTAACTCAATCAGAACGACTAATAAGAAACAAATGAGACAAAGACCTAACAAATGAAACATAGTGATAGAATTTATAGTGATATAATATCGTAAAAATTTCCAAAGCGTACAAAATAAGTAGTGAAATGGTAATTGTAAGTAATAATTCGAATATTTTTTTCTTTAAAAAAAAAATGTTATTTAAGAGTTTGTAGTATGTGTTCATATATGATGTGTAGTTGTATATATAGAGCGGCAAATACTAAATACCGTTGAAAACAATCGTTAATTAGTCGTTGTAATTTTTTATAATTTTTTTATTTTTATTTTTGATATTTTTTGATACATCATTATTATTATTATTACTATTATTAATATTATTATTAAAGCCCCCTTAGCCCGTTTAGCCCGAAACCCGCTAGGGTTAGGGTTAGGTCCTTTTATTGGTAGCCCGTTTAAATCCGGGCTTTTTAGGCCTGAACCGTTTAGCCCGAAGCCCGCTAGGGCTAGCCCGTAACCGCTAGGGCTAGCCCGTTTAACATCTCTACTCCTAGCCTTTATTACCTTCTAAAAGACTCCATAGTCTCCTAACCCTAGGTAATATTCTAGAAGAAATATTCCTCTCCTAATGGAATCTTAATTATGAAATATAATTAATTCCTTATTCCTGAATAGAATTAATAATAAAATAATCCACTAGAGTAAAATTATTGCTCTCCCCATTTAGATCCAATTTATTCAATGAATTCTAACCTCTACTTGATTAAATTATATTAATCTAATTGATCGATTTATCTCCCCATGTTTAAGATATAACGTCCGTTTATTAATTAAATTACTGAAACAAAAGATTAATCAACTTCTTATTCATTTCCGAAACTAGTACCACTCAGATCCTTAATCATTATGCCATTAATTTAATTAATCAACGGACGTTATATCTTAAACATAGGGAGGTAAATCGATCAATCAGATTAATATTATTAAATCATGGAGGCTCAATTTTATTGGTAAAATAGTGGCTAAATGGGGAGAGCAATAATATTACTCTAGTGGGATGTTTTATTATTTAATTCCATTTAAATAGGAATTAATTTTATTCCATATTAATTAATTTAATTAGGAGAATAACATTCCTACTAAAATCTTCTCTTGGGATTATGAGACTAAGGAGTCTTCTAGAAGATGAAGATTAGTAGGAAATATATTTCCGACATTAAAGAATTAATTGAAGTAGAATTAGGCTTCCTAAATTAAGAATTAATTTTATTCAATGATTATTAATTTAATTAGGAAAAAGATATTCCTACTAGGATCTCTTCTAGTGTTAGGAGATTAAGGAGTCTTCTAGAAGATGGAGATTAGTAGGAGATCTCCTTCCTACATTAAATTAGTATTGGAGTAGAATTAGGATTCCTAGGCCTAAATGGGATAAACTCATATTTAGCACCTCCTTAAGGTCCCTAATGGATCCTATAAATACACCACGTCCCAATCTTTCCTACATAGATGTGTTGGCCGTTTTTCTCCTCTACATACGCGTGACAAATATCTTCGTTCGAGAGTTAAGGAGATTCGATTAAACGCTCCACCAAGTTTTATCGAAGTAGGTGTTTAGGTAATCAATTAGAAGACTTTTTGGTACAATATTATTGAGCCTTTTATTCCATATTCTCCGGTCATCTTCTCCACCTCATTGCCGCCGACCGCCGCCGTGAGTTATCACCGGAAAATCCCATCGCCGCCGGAAGCCGCCCGTGTCCAGCCGATCGCAACCGCGAGCCATCACCTGCAGTCGCGCCCAGCCAGACGCAGTCCCAGGAACCGTCACGACGCCTAGCAGCTTCACGCGTAGTCCCAGCGTGCTGTCTGTTCGCACGCCTATTCGCATCTACTGCCAGCCGATGTCCGCCCGATATCCCAGCGCTCTTCCAGCACGCGCGCATCATTCCTTGTGCGTCCAGGAGTCACACACATCACGCCCGCGTGCGTTCACCGCATCCCAGCGCCAATCCGCGTAGGAGAAGGAGTCCCGCTCGCGTGCACGCACTCGCCTGAAGCTGCCGACGTTAGTCTTCGTTTCCAGCAGTCCCGCACATTCGCCCAACGCCCAACTCACGGTCACTGCGACCCGCGTACCCGCACACTGTCCGCGCCCGACGCGCACGAGCCGCCCGCTGCACCCGACGCCGAGACTGAGCCACCGTGCAACCGTGATCCGTTTGACGTGTCGATTAGAATCGACTAAAGGCCAAATCTATCCCGCCCATTAGATTGTGGTGTTCAGACGAACTTCATCAACGGTACTCTACATCATCTCAGAGTCGACAAAAATTATAAAAGGTAAACGTCCATATTCTAACTATAGATTCCGTTGCGTTAGGATTTATTTCGATAAAGTTCAATATTGTGCATGTTGTTTGGCGTTCCTCACAGAACCCAACAACTGGTATCAAAGCCCAGGTTTAATTCAACCTCGTGCACAGTTTGAATTTTGGACTTTGCTTGTCTACATGAATTATGTGCGTACGGACGCAGCGACATAGTAGATTAGAAATTTCAATAAGTTTTTGCAGGTATTTCGAATCCGACTATTGTGGCCCGTATGTATGAATTTTAATTCATGTTGAATGTATGCTGTTTTTAAAGCCCTGGACATGTCAAGGAATTTTTTGGGTTTGTGAATGCTTGTAAAAAATTATTCACGCGGTGGGACACCGCATAGTTTATTGCTTTCATAGAAACTCATGTACGGCTACTGCGTGGGTCATAGGATGAATTATGTAATTGTTTTATATTATTCATTATTGATCCGGCGGCCGTGGACCAACCTTGACGGGGCAAGGCAATAAAAACGTACACGGATTCCATGGTGATGATCCAATGGCGAGTTTCCCGAAGACAACCAATTCAGTGAGAGTCACTGCGAAAGGGGAGATCCAATACCTGAAACGGAGGACACACTCAACAAGGACAAGACTGTGTTTTCTCTGTAACATTGGAGATTGATTAATGACCATGATAGTTGGATTATAGTTCCTAGTTTATTATTACTCATTAATCATGCATGTTTTATGTGATTGCTTATGTGCAAAAACAAACATGTTTTAGAAAATCCCATAAAATAAAAATTATATTAAGTGTGTAATGGGTTGAAATAAATTACATCAAAGGCCTCCATTATAGGTTTGTCAGTGAAGTGATTTAATTCGAGCCCGAAGGATGTTTTATTTCACAGTTCACAAGGACGAATCTCCTTCGGGATGGTTATAGTGAGCTATTTCAAAAGCGTACAGGTCACCCAAAGGTGGACGTATAATTTTGGTAGTAAACTTAGTACCAGTTAATTGGTTACACTTAAAGTGCAAATAATTACGATAGTCCCAAAGGATAAGATCGTTTTTATTCTTTTATAAAGTTAATTGCGCTGGCCAAAAGATGAAATCGACTATTAGTTAATTATTGCTCGGCAGTATGTTAAGCTAATGGGATTTATCCCTCCTCTTGCAAATGTTTGAACCGTAGACGTCCACACTCCGTGGCCTCCAGGGATTCGATGTTTTGAGGTGTTGGTGAATTTATTTGAATATTGTTTTATGGGATCAATATTTGATGTTTAAATTCAAAACTACTTGACTGAGTAAAGACTATGTTTGCATGATCCCAGGAATTCAAAATGTCTTTTAATCCGTTGTCCGTAACTCTCAAAAAAACAAACTTGTTGGTCCCAATTATATTGACTGGAAAAGGAACTTGGATATAGTGTTAACTGCTGAAGGGTACAAATTTGCTACTGTTGAGGCTTGTCCAGCTGTGCCTGCTGACAATGCACCAGACCAAGAGCAAGAGGAGTATGCTCGCTGGAAAAAGGCTGACGAGATGGCGAAGTGTAATATCTTGGCATCTAAGTCAAATTTACTTCAACATCTACATCAGTCTATGAACACTGCAGCAGAGATGCTTCTATATCTCAAGGAGTTATTTGGTCATCAGTCGCGGGCTGCCCGACAAGAAGCCATGAGGGTTCTGACGAACATGACCATGCGTGAGGGCACTCCCGTAAGGGAACATGTTCTTGCGATGATGGCCCAGCTGAATGAGGTGGAGGTTTTTGGGGCTTTTATTGATGGGGAAACCCAGGTCGATATAGTGCTCCAGTCTTTGCCGAAGAGCTTCGAACAATTCCGGTTGAATTACAACATGAATAAGATGTTGATGACTCTTCCGGAACTTGTTGCTGAATTTCAGTCAGCAGAGGGCCTGTTTCGTCAGAATACCCAAGCTATGGTGGCTCAGCGGGGAGAAGCTTCCACTTCTAAGGCTTGTAAAGGCAAGAAGAGGAAGAAGTCCGCAAGAAAGGGCAAGGCGGTCATGAGTGACGCGCAACCTCGACAAAAAGCGAAGAAGCCGAAAGGAAAGTGCCATAATTGTCAGCAGAAAGGACACTGGAAGGCAAACTGCCCTCTCCACAGGAAATCCGACAAAGGTACACCTTTTGCTTTAGTCATTGAAACATGTTTAGCGGTATTATCTACCAGTACCTGGTGTGTATATACAAGGGCCACTGATCATGTCGACAATTCATTGCAGGGGTTCCAGAAAACCAAGCGACTTAGGGAAGGAGAAGTTACCATCCACTTGGGCGATGCTAGTAGAGCGTCGGTAGTTGCAGTGGGAGACGTCTATTTAGATTTTGGCTTGGATAGGTTTCTAGTTTTGAAAGATTGTCTTTATGTTCCTAGTTTTAGAAAGAATTTGATTTCAGTTTCTAAGTTGTTTATGAATGGTTTTTCCGCTACATTTGATAATAAAGTTGTTATTCGTTTTGGCAAAAAGTTCATATGTTTTGGTTCATTCTTTGACAATCTATACATTCTAGAATCTAAGTCATCTCCACTACAACAGAAATAATTACTTAATTCATCATGTAATCTGAATAAGAGGAAGGAACCTTCTAAAATGAACGAAACATATCTTTGGCATCTAAGACTTGGTCATATTAACCTTAGGAGGATTCAAAGGTTGGTAGCAGACAGGCCTTGGGGTCATTAGAAGTCGAGGCTTTTCCAACTTGTGAGTCTTGCCTGGAAGGCAAAATGACTAAGAGGTTTTTTAGTTCAAAGGGGCATAGAGCCGAAGATGTCTTAGGGCTAGTTCATTCTGATCTATGTGGTCCTATGAGTGTTCAAGTGAGAGGTGGTTTCGAGTACTTCGTTACGTTTATCGGTGGTTACTCGAGATATGGGTACATTTTCCTTCTGCACCGCAAGTCTAAATGCTTTGAGAAGTTCTTAGAGTATAAGGCAGTTGTGGAGAAGCAGTTAGGAAAAAGTATCAAGTCATTACGATCAGATCGTGGTGGCGAATATCTCTCGAATGAATTTAGGAGCCACTTGACGGATAATGGATTACGTCCCAGCTGACTGCGCCTGGCACGCCTTAGCAGAATGGTGTAGCAGAACGGAGGAACAAGACTTTTATGGAAATGGTTAGGGCAATGATGAGTTATAGTACTTTACCAGATTCGTTTTGGGGATATTCCCTAGAAACAACAGTATACATTCTGAATAGAGTACCTTCAAAATCAGTACCGTCTACACCATTGGAGTTGTGGTCTGGGCATAAGCCTAGTCTAAGGCATCTCAGGATTTGGGGTAGTCCAACACATGTGCTGAGAACCGATACTGATAAGTTGGAACCGAGAACAGAAGTAAGGCTGTTTGTGAGATATCCTAAGGAAACGAAAAGTGGTCTATTTTATAGTCCCGAGGACCATAAAGTAATCGTTAGTACGAATGCTAGGTTCTTGGAAGAAGACTATGCTTTAGATCATAAGCCCAGTAGTAGACATGTTCTTGAGGAGTTAAAGGGAGTGAGTACTTCAATACCGAGTGCGCTAGATGTTACACCACAAAGTACTGCAACACGTATCGCTGATGATGCACCTAAGCAGGTAGTACCTCGTCGTAGTGGGAGGGTTGTCCGACAGCCCGAACAGTTCATGGGTCTGGGAGAGTCTTCTGAAGCCGTCCCGGACGTTCTTGAATCCGACCCATGCACATACAATGAGGCAATCCAAGATCGGGACGCAGAGCCTTGGCAAAAGGCGATGCAATCTGAAATAGGGTCATTGGACTCTAATCAGGTCTGGGATCTTGTAGAGCCACCCAGTGGCGTCTGCGCCATTGGATGCAAGTGGGTCTATAAGAGAAAGAGAGGAGCAGATGGAAAGGTTGAGACCTTCAAAGCTAGGCTTGTTTTGAAAGGGTACACTCAGAAATAAAGGATCGATTATGAGGAAACCTTTTCGTCGATAGCCATGCTCAAATCCATCAGGGTTCTCTTGGCTGTGGCCGCTCATATGGATTATGAGATTTGGAAAATGGATGTTAAGACCGCTTTCCTTAACGGGAATTTGGACGAGGTCATCTATATGCAGCAACCAGAAGGATTCATTGCAAAGGGCCAAGAGCATCTGGTCTGCAAGCTGAAGAGGTCCATTTATGGGTTGAAGCAGGCTTCGAGGTATTGGAACATCCGTTTTGACGAGGTTGCCAATCGTATGGATTTACCCAATGTCCGGATGAGCACTGTGTGTACAAGAAAAGTGAGACGTGGTGGTGTTTCTAGTGCTGTACGTGGATGATGTTCTTCTCATTGGAAACAATGTGAAAATGTTATCAGACGTAAAGGTATGATTATCCAAGTTGTTTGATATGAAGGATTTGGGAGAAGTATGACATGTTCTCGGAATCAAGGTCATTCGCGACCGAGAGAAGAGAAAGTTGTGCCTATCCCAATCCACATACATAGACACTGTCCTAAAGTGTTTCAACATGCAAGATTCCAAGAAAAGGGATTTACCCTTTCGACACGGAATATCTCTATCTAAGAGGATGTCCCCGAAGACGCCTCAAGATGTAGGGGACATGAAGGCAGTTTCTTATTCATCGGCAGTAGGAAGCCTCATGTATGCTATGTTGTGCATGCGACCTGATATTTGTTATGCCGTGGGCATGGTAGCAAGATATCAGAGTAATCCAGGACCGAAAAATTGGTCTGCGGTAAAGCATATACTAAAGTACCTACGTAGGACTAAGGAGTACATGTTGATTTACCAGGCAGATGAATTGCTTCTGTTGGGTTACACCGATTCTGATTTCCAGGCAGATCGGGACGAAATCAAGTCAACCTCAGGGTTTGTGTTTACTTTAGGAGGAGGAGCCATAGTATGGAGGAGTTTCAAGCAGAAATGCGTGGCGGACTCAACCATGGAGGCTGAGTATGTAGAAGCCTCAGAGACAGCGAAATAAGTTGTCTGGCTCAGTAATTTTCTCCTCGACCTTGATGTGGTACCGAGTATGCCCGCTGCAATCACAGTGTTCTGTGATAACAGCGGAGCAGTAGCAAATTTAAAGGAGCCACGGACTCATAAAGCGAGTAAACACATAGAGCGCAAGTACCACCTGATACGAGAAATCGTTGGACGAGGAGAAGTTGTTGTTGCCAAAATACAATCAGAAGACAACCTAGCAGATCCTTTTACGAAGATCCTACCGGCGAAAGTCTTCACAAGACACGTAGAAGGAATGGGAGTCAGATATTAGGGCGACATAGTAGACTAGTCTTTGAGAATTAGATTGAAAGAAATTGTGGTTATTTTGTTTAGCCATGAGCTTGTAAAGCATAAGTGGGAGATTGTTAGAGGTATGCTGTAAAAGCTATGGTTTGTAGATTTTATCTATTCCATTTTGATCTGGCCACCATGTTTCGGTCAAAGTACATATGTTTGCAGTTTATTTATTTATGCAAATCATACTCCATGTCTTATATTGAGATAGTGTGGTTCGAAGTGTTTCGAACAGAAAGATAACCTATCGGTTCCTTATAAGACTAAACTATTCGTTCACAGTCAAGACTGGCAGTGAGACCCCTCTTGAAAAAAGAATGTAGTGTATTCTTGATTCAGTTGGTCTTTGACTGAAGAATTACACTAGCACT
The DNA here is from genome assembly GCA_902706635.1 of Striga hermonthica. NCBI lineage: Eukaryota > Viridiplantae > Streptophyta > Magnoliopsida > Lamiales > Orobanchaceae > Striga > Striga hermonthica. The sequence continues at coordinate 16,657,068 of CACSLK010012206.1, forward strand.
TATGTTAAGTGTTGAACAAGACCACAGAAAGATAAGGATATGAGACTCACTGATTGTTGTTGTAACCTAGACCTTCTGTGATTGATGTGTTATTTTAAGCTGTAAGATAATATAAAATAGGCATATATTTAAATTTCTAATTTATTTGATTTACCAAGTAATTCCTATTTTATTAGGATGACATACGAGGTATTTTGGTAAGTAATAATAATTATATGATGTGCTATTATAAATTATTTATGGTCACTATGTTCCAGTGCGCTGGATTGATGACGTCCCCGAAATGAGCTCAGGAATGTACATTATGTTAAACCCTGCAGGTAGACGATTGTCTGACATAATGGTTAAGGATCTAAGTGGTACTAATTTCAGAAATGAATAAGAAGTTGATTAATTATTTTGTCAGTAATTTAATTAATCAAAGGACGTTATATCTTAAACAGAGGGAGATAAATCGATCAATTAGATTAATATTATTTAATCATGAAGGCTCAATTTTATTGGTAAAATAGTGGCTAAATAGGGAGAGCAATATTATTACTCTAGTGATATGTTTTATTATTTAATTCCATTTAAATAGGAATTAATTTTATTCCATACTAATTAATTTAATTAGGAGAATAAAATTTCCACTAGAATCTTCGCTTGGGATTAGGAGACTAAGGAGTTTTCTAGAAGATGGAGATTAGTAGGAAGTATATTTCTTACATTAAAGAATTAATTGGAGTATAATTTGGCTTCCTAAATTAAGAATTAATTTTATTCCATGATTATTAATTTAATTAGGAAAGATATTCCTACTAGGATCTTCTCTAGTGTTGGGAGATTAAGGAGTCTTCTAGAAGATGGAGATTAGTAGGAGATCTCCTTCCTACATTAAATTAGTATTGAAGTAGAATTAGGATTCCTAGGCCTAAATGGGATAAGCCTATATTTAGCACCTCCTTAAGGTCCCTAATGGAGCCTTTAAATACACCACGTCCAAATCTTTCCTAGATAGATGCGTTGGCTGATTTTCTCCACTACATACGCCCGAGAAATATCTTCGTTCGAGAGTTAGGGAGATTCGATTAAACGCTCCACCAAGTTTGATCGAAGTAGGTGTTTAGGTAATCCATTAGAAGGCTTTTTGGTACAATATTATTGAGCCTTTTATTCCATATTTTCTGGTCATCTTCTCCACCTCATTGCTGCCGACCGCCGCCGTGAGTTATCACCGGAAAATCCCATACCCGCCGAAAGCCGCCCGTGTCCAACCGATTGCAACCGCGAGCCATCACCCGCAGTCGCGCCCAGCCAGACGCAGTCCCAGGGCCCGTCGCGACGCCCAACAGCTTCACGCGGAGTCCCAACGCGCTGCCTGTTCGCACGCCTATTCGCATCTACTACCAGCCGACGTCCATCTGAGGTCCCAGCGCTCGTCCAGCACGCGCGCATCATTCCTTGTGCGTCCAGGAGTCACGCACATCACGCCCGCGTGCGTTCACCGCGTCCCAGTGCAAATCCACGTAGGAGGAGGAGTCCCGCTCGCGTGCACGCACTCGCCCGAAGCTGTCGGTGTCAGTCCGCGTTCCCAGCAGTCCCACACGTTCGCCCAGCGCCCAACTCAACGGTCGCTGTGACCCGCGTACCCGCACACTGTCCGCGCCCGATGCGCACGTGTTGGGTTCTGTTAGGAACGTCAAACAACATGCACAATATTGAACTTTATCGAAATAAATCCTAACGCAGCGGAATCTATAGTTAGGATATGGACGTTTACCTTTTAAAATTTTTGCCGACTCTGAGACGATGTAGAGTACCGTTGGTGAAGTTCGTCTGAACATCACAACCTAATGGGCGGATAGGTTTGGCCTTTAGTTGATTCTAATCAACTCGTCAAACGGATCACGAACGGACGGTGCGCGGGTTTCGGTCGTCGGGTGCAGCGGGCAGCACGTGCGCATCGGGCGCGGACAGCGTGCGTGTTGATCGGGCGCGTCGGGCGCTGGGCAGACACGCGGACGGACGCTGGGAACGCAGACGGGCGATGTGATGAAGACCGTGTATCTCGACTGTCGACAAGCCGCTAGCCCGCGCCTTAAATCGCCGATAGATGTCCTTCGAGCCACGCCCGCGCCTCTTGGAACGAATAAAATTGCAATAGAATTTTGGTGGAAAACTAAAGCAAAGTGTTTGAACAAAAGTTCTGGATTTTCTACTAACTAAGACTACTCAAAGATTCAATTCATTCCTATATGAAAAATAACAAGAGGACATGGGTATTTATAGGAGAAAACTAAATCTAATTCTAATCTAACTAGATCTCCTAAACTGTGCAGTAAATAAATCCTATTCCAACTAAATCTCTAATTAAAGCAATTAAATATTAAGTAACCTATACAATCTAGATATTGTTGTGCAAGAAGGAAACTAAATATTCTAGAGTCCTAATTGACTAGATTGTCTTGATCTTGCTTGGCTTGCACTCCAAACAATTCCAAATTCACGCCCATAGTATTCGGCCGCCTCTTCTGCGCACCGCCTCTTTGCGCGCGTGTTGTGTCCCCGGCGTGGTGCGCACACCAGCGCTTTGTGCGCCCATCGTCCGCGCGTGACCTGCCGCCACTCCGCATTCCTCAAGGAGTGGGGCTTCGTGCCCAATGTCCGTGCCCGCTGTGCGTCCGCGCTAGTGCACGCCTGCGTACTATCGCCCGTGGCCGCTACGCCTATCAACCGCACACCCGTGCGCCGGTCCTCTACCCTTGCCTTGCGCGCACTACACTCCCGTGCGCGCACTTTGGCTGCCTCTCGTGTTAACCGCTTGCGTGCATGGTAAGCGTGACTTGCGGCGTTCTCGTGCTGTCTAGCCACTTCCGTATCATTCCCGTCCCCTTTAAGCACATCCTTGTCCTCAAGGATCGAGGCTATCTCCAAACTCCTCATTTCGGCTTCTCGACTTTTTCATTTTGGTTCGGTTTTTAGCATGATGAGTCGGCTTCCCGAGTAAAACTCCATTATGCCTTTCTTGTAATTCGTAGTGACTTCTCCAAGTCCTTCAAGCCATTGAATTCCAAGAACTATCTCGGGCCCCACAATAGGTAGTGCATAGAGGTCGGCTTTGATGATCTCACCTTGCAGGTTGATGGGCACTTCCCGATAATATTCGTGACATCTCAGCCGCTCTCCATTGGCAACCCTTACATCGAATGGTTCCACCTTCGTTGCCTTGAGCTTTAAGTCCTTAGGTACTTTGTCACAAATGAAGTTATGCGATGAGCCGGTGTTGACTAGTACCTCGATTGGCCGTTCCTTGATCATGGCGGGCAGTCGGATTGTTCTCGGTCCTTGTAGGCCTGCCATTACATTAACCGAGATCTCCAAATCTTCATTCACTTGCTGTGCCGGTTGGTCCTCATAGGCCTCTTCCTCGTCCTCTTCGATGACGTCGATCAGAAAATATTGTTTGTATTGATGGCCTGGGGTGAACCTTTCTTCGCATTTGTAGCAGAGACCCTTCTCACGTCGGCGTCTCATCTCCTCAAGCGTGAGTTGTTTAACGCCCGGAGGTGGCGTTCGAAAGTTGTTCGGCGGTCGTGGTTTGGGATGGACGTTGCTCACGTTTGATGGCGCGCTGTCTTTGATTGTGCGCTCGTCCAAGTGTTGATCTGCGCGCCGTTGCTCCACGTTGCGCACAGTCTCTCGCCCGATCCTCCGTGTGGCCGTTAAGTGTTCATCCCTCCTTCGTGCAGACTCCATGGCCTCGCGCATGGTCCGTGGTTGGTCGAGCCTTACTTCTGCGGCTAGCTCGAATTTAAGCCCTCCTATGAATGTCCCGAGGAGTGCAGAGATCGGCCAGTTGCGCACCCGACATGCGAGTCGCTCGAACGCTTTCATGGAGTCTCGAAGACTTCCGGCCTGCTTGATGTGCGAAAGCGCCTCATCGTAGCTATGGTAGTCGGACGATCCGAATCGAGCAAGTAGCTCGCGCTCAAATTCTCCCCACGGAATGTGGAGCGGGTTGCCTTGGTAGATGCTCACGAGCCATTGCCACCAAACGTTGGCTTCTCCGTCTAGATAATAGGCTGCATACTTAACCCTCTCATACCAAGGCGTGTCGTTGATGTCAAAATATTGCGCAGCTCGGTTAAGCCATGCGTCGGGGTTTTCTCCGTTGAACGTGGACAACACAAGCCTTGGTTTCTCGATACGTGGGCGACCATGATGATTCGAGGCCTGCGATTGCCTCTCGTACTCCTCCTTCTGCTTGCGCTCGAATTGCTCAAACTCTCTCCTAGCTTGGTCGTGTGGATGGGGCGGTGGTCGAGCACCATGTGGGGGTGGTCGATCGCCATGTGGAGGTGGTCGAGCATCGAACACTGGTGGCCGATCATCGTGCGGTGGTGGTCGATGGCCTTGGAAATTCCTCAAGAGTTCGTCGAACCTTTGGTTGATGGCCTCCATCAACGCCGTGCGGTGATCGGTTATGGCAGCCTTGGTGTCGACGAGCTCTCCGGTTAGGGCTTCGAACCTTGCATCGATAGATTCGCTCATGGTTTTGAATTGGCCTTCCAAGCTCTCAATTTTTTCCTTCATCTCTCGATTGGCCATGGCTTTCTTCTCTTCTCTTCGCTCTTTGCTACGCGGACTCGTGTGAAGATTTTTTTTTTTTATTTCTCCAAAAACTCACGCAACTAACAAAAATATATATATATAATATTTTTTTTTTTTTTGCACCTCACGCAAAAGAAAAATAAAAAATCACACTTTTTTTTCTTTTTAAATAACTCACGCACTCAAATATATATATATAATAAATATATATATAATATATATTATATACTCACGCACACACTAATATATATATAATAATATTTTTTTTTTTAAATCGAAGGATAAAAAATAAAAAGAGAGAAAGAAAAAGAATGGGGAAGAAAAAGACACACGATCTAAACCCTCTCAATAAGACCTCTCAATGAAAGCACCAATGATGAAGATCGCGTGTCCCGACTGCCGATAAGCCGCTAGCCCGCGCCTTAAATCGCCGATAGATGTCCTTCGAGCCACGCCCGCGCCTCTTGGAACGAATAAAATTGCAATAGAATTTTGGTGGAAAACTAAAGCAAAGTGTTTGAACAAAAGTTCTGGATTTTCTACTAACTAAGACTACTCAAAGATTCAATTCATTCCTATATGAAAAATAACAAGAGGACATGGGTATTTATAGGAGAAAACTAAATCTAATTCTAATCTAACTAGATCTCCTAAACTGTGCAGTAAATAAATCCTACTCCAACTAAATCTCTAATTAAAGCAATTAAATATTAAGTAACCTATACAATCTAGATATTGTTGTGCAAGAAGGAAACTAAATATTCTAGAGTCCTAATTGACTAGATTGTCTTGATCTTACTTGGCTTGCACTCCAAACAATTCCAAATTCACGCCCATAGTATTCGGCCGCCTCTTCTGCGCACCGCCTCTTTGCGCGCGTGCTGTGTCCCCGGCGTGGTGCGCACGCCAGCGCTTTGTGCGTCCGTCGTCCGCGCGTGACCTGCCGCCACTCCGCATTCCTCAAGGAGTGGGGCTTCGCGCCCAATGCCCGTGCCCGCTGTGCGTCCGCGCTAGTGCACGCCTGCGTACTATCGCCCGTGGCCGCTGCGCCTATCAACCGCAAACCCGTGCGCCGGTCCTCTACCCTTGCCTTGCGCGCACTACACTCCCTGCGCGCACTTTGGCTGCCTCTCGTGTTAACCGCTTGCGTGCATGGTAAGCGTGACTTGCGGCGTTCTCGTGCTGTCTAGCCACTTCCGTATCACGCTGGCGGGACGCGCGGGGCTGCTGTGATGAAGGACCGCTGATCGGTGTTGTTATTTATACGTTGGGTTGTGAATAAACGGCGCACTCAGGGCCTTCGTTTATTCACGATAGGTGTATCTAACAGATGCACTATCGGCCTTCTCCTAGACACTGTGACTTTGAGACGCTCTCAGGGCCTTCTCTCCGACACTGTATGTAAACACGCACTGACGGCCTTGTTTATCACACGTTAGAACATAAAGTTCCCCTCAATTGGCTCACCAATTCAATACTCAATTCAAGACATAAAATATGATGAGGTACATGGGGTATTTATAGGTGCAAAAATAAATCTAGGCCTAATAGATCTAGATCCTCTATTCTATGCAATAAAATAAATCCTAAAGCTAATAAATCTCCTAACATATTAATTAAAAGCATAAAGGAAATAAAATCCTACTACTACCAAATAACTAATTGTCTTGCACTCCAATTAACTTGAAGCTCAAGTAATCCTCTTGCCTTCCAAACTCTCGCCGCCTTCCATACGCGTGTCATGCGCGCCGCCTCACGGCTTGTCCGCGTCCTCCGTGCACGCGCGCGCTATCGCGCGCGCCTCACCTGCGCCGCCCTTCTCTTGCGCGTGCGCGTCCGCATCCCGTTTGCCTACGCCCGCGCGGATTAGGTTCCTCGCGCCGGCGCTGTACGCGCTCGCCCCTACGCGCTCTCCGCTGCTGTCGTGCTCCTTGCGCGCGTGCGCATCGTCACCCGGCACTCCTATACCCTTCAGGTCACGGCTTCCGCTCGCGTCGCCCATACTCGCGCGCTTATCTCGCGCCTCGCCGCAGCTGGCCAACTCCCGCGCGTCCTAGCCAATACCCTCACTACAATCGCCTACGGCACGCCCATGTGCCCCAGTCGTCTCGCGCGTGCCATCAATGACCTCGCGCTCGCCTTTCGCGCATCCGGCCCGCAACCATGCATCGTCTGCAATTCCGCGCGTACCGCCAACATTCGTGGCCTGATCCTCGGCCGTGTATCCGCGTGCACCTTGTTCCATCCAACTGCCAAACGCCAATGCGTCCCAGTCGACGCTCGTGACTTGTTCGTCCGTCGCGTCCCCGTGTGTGGCCTGTTCGGTCCAACCGCGCGCATCTCGGGCCGATGCACGCCATTCGCCCATTAGCCGATCACAGTCGTCTTCCTTGTTACCGCTCGTTCCCGTCGGCTCGGGCCATGGATCCCAACCCTTCAACCTCACAAAATCATCTGCCGGTATCCACCATCCACTTTTAACCCATCGCAAACCACGCCTTTTAGCCTCCTTCTTTCGTGCTCGCCTTTTCCTAGCACAAGGCTTGCACCAACAGTGACTTGCTTTTCGAGCCTTTGCCTTACGTTGCCTCCTGGCCGTCCGTTTTCTTACCTTCGACTTCAGCTTTGGGCCACAACCTTTTGGCCAATCCCTCGCACATGATGGCCGGTAAATAGGACTAGATGGCTCCTCCAACATATTTTCTAGCCAAATATCGAGTCCATCTCCACCTTCATCCTCCAACTCGCCTGGGTTGATAACCACTTCCGTATCATTCCCCTCCTCTTCGAGACTTTCCTTGTCCTCAAGGATTAAGAAATTAAGCGGCACCTTCATCGCCGTTTGGGTCCTCAACCACCATCGCTTCTCGGGCTTGTACGAGTTGACTTTCATACTCCCCCTTTTGTTCGTACATCTCCTCTAAATACTCTTGCTCCCAAGGGGTTAATTCCCTCTCCAAACCTTCGAGATATTCGAGATCCTCTTGATCCCACTCAACTAATGGCTCGAACAACATGTTTTTTTTTTTACTCTAAAAATTTGAACAAAATTCGAACCAAAGAAAAATAAAACAAAGAGATATTCGGCCCCTCAACAAAAGGTAATAACCGAACAAAAAACAAACAAAGGACTAACAAGATGACACTTTTTTTTTTAAATGAAAAATTCGAATAAATTCGAAAATTTTGACCAAAAAATAACAAAAATTCGGTCCCCTCAGCAAAAGGCAAAACCGAAAAAAAAGAAAAAGATAGGATAAATAAAAACACGATCAGCACCTCTCAATGAAACCTCTCAATGAAAGCACCAATGATGCGCTGATCAGTGTTGTTATTTATACGTTGGGTTGTGAATAAACGGCGCACTCAGGGCCTTCGTTTATTCACGATAGGTGTATCTAACAGACGCACTATCGGCCTTCTCCTAGACACTGTGACTTTGAGACGCTCTCAGGGCCTTCTCTTCGACACTGTATGTAAACACGCACTGACGGCCTTGTTTATCACACGTTAGAACATAAAGTTCCCCTCAATTGGCTCACCAATTCAATACTCAATTCAAGACATAAAATATGATGAGGTACATGGGGTATTTATAGGTGCAAAAATAAATCTAGGCCTAATAGATCTAGATCTCCTATTCTATGCAATAAAATAAATCCTAAAGCTAATAAATCTCCTAACATATTAATTAAAAGCATAAAGGAAATAAAATCCTACTACTACCAAATAACTAATTGTCTTGCACTCCAATTAACTTGAAGCTCAAGTAATCCTCTTGCCTTCCAAACTCTCGCCGCCTTCCATACGCGTGTCATGCGCGCCGCCTCAAGGCTTGTCCGCGTCCTCCGTGCACGAGCGCGCTATCGCGCGCGCCTCACCTACGCCGCCCTTCTCTTGCGCGTGCGCGCCCGCATTCCGTTTGCCTACGCCCTCGCGGATTAGGTTCCTCGCGCCGGCGTTGTACGCGCTCGCCCCTGCGCGCTCTCCGCTGCTGTCGTGCTCCTTGCGCGCGTGAGCATCGTCACCCGGAACTCCTATACCCTTCAGGTCACGGCTTCCGCTCGCGTCGCCCATACTCGAGCGCTTATCGCGCGCCTCGCCGCAGCTGGCCAACTCCCACGCGTCCCAGCCAATACCCTCACTACAATCGCCTACGGCACGCCCATGTGCCCAGTCGTCTCGCGCGTGCTATCAATGACCTCGCGCTCGCCTTTCGCGCATCCGGCCTGCAACCATGCATCGTCCGCAATTTCGCGCGTACCGCCAACATTCGTGGCCTGATCCTCGGCCGTGTATCCGCGTGCACCTTGTTCCATCCGACTACCAAACGCCAATGCGTCCCAGTCGACGCTCGTGACTTGTTCGTCCGTCGCGTCCCCGTGTGTGGCCTGTTCGGTCCAACCACGCGCATCACCGGCCGATGCGCGCCATTCTCCCATTAGCCGATCACAGTCGTCTTCCTTGTTACCGCTCGTTCCCGTCGGCTCGGGCCATGGATCCCAACCCTTCAACCTCACACAATCATCCGCCGGTATCCACCATCCACTTTTAACCCATAGCAAACCACGCCTTTTAGCCTCCTTCTTTCGTGATCGCCTTTTCCTAGTACAAGGCTTGCACCAACAGTGACTTGCTTTTCGAGCCTTTGCCTTACGTTGCCTCCTGGCCGTCCGTTTCCTTACCTTCGACTTCAGCTTTGGGCCACAACCTTTTGGCCAATCCCTCGCACATGATGGCCGGTAAATAGGACTAGATGGCTCCTCCAACATATTTTCTAGCCAAATATCGAGTCCATCGCCACCTTCATCCTCCGACTCGCCTGGGTTGATGACCACTTCCGTATCATGCTGGCGATGCGCGGGAGGATGCCGGGCGTGTGCGTACACGCGGCGCGCTTCTCCTATGCAGACGCGGACTGGGCGTGTGCGTCTGGGACCACGCGGCATGCTGGACAAGGAGTCCTGGGCGCGCGCGGAAGGTGCGCGCGTACTCCTCGTACGCTGGCAACGTGCGGTGGCGACTGCGAGCAGCAGGGACGAACAACGATCGCACGAACTGGCGTCAGGCCTTTGTGCGATGATCCT
>CACSLK010012206.1:16668571-16682914 GCA_902706635.1 Striga hermonthica
CTAGAAGACTCCTAAGTCTCCTAACACTAGAGAAGATCCTTGTAGGAATTTCCTTTCCTAATTAAATTAATAAACATGGAATAGAATTAAATTCTAATTTAGGAAACCTAAGTTTACTCTAATTAATTAATATAATGTAGGAAATATATTTCCCACCAATCTTCATCTTCTAGAAGACTCCCAAGTCTCCTAATCCCAAGAGAAGATTCTAGTAGGAATTTTATTCTCCTAATTAATTAATTAATATGGAATAAAATTAATTCCTATTTACTAGGAATTAAATAATAAAACATCCCACTAGAGTAATATTATTTCTCTCCCCATTTAGCCATTATTTTACCAATAAAATCGAGCCTCCATGATTAAATAATATTAATCTGATTGATCGATTTACCTCCCTATGTTTAAGATATAACGTCCGTTGATTAATTAAATTACTGACAAAGTAATTAATCAACTTCTTATTAATTGTTGAAATTAGTACCACTCAGCCTTAAACCATTATGTCAGATAATCGTCTACCTGCAGGGTTTAACATAAGGTTCCTTTCTGAGCTCATTTCGGGGACGTCATCAATCCAGCACACTGGAACATAGTGACTGTAAATAATATATAATAGCACATCATATAATTATTCTTACTTACCAAAATACCTCGTATGTCATCCTAACAGAATAGAAATCACTTGGTAAATCAAATAAATAAGAAATAATAATATATGCCTATTTTATATTATTTTACAGCTTAAGAGAACGCATCAATCACTGAAGGTCTAGGTTACGACAACGGTCAGTGAGTCTCATATCCTTATCCTTCCGTGGTCCTGTTCAACACTTAACATAAGTGCTAGTGTAATCCTTCAGTCAAAGAACAACTGAATCGGGAATACACTACAGTCTTTTTCCAAGTGGGGTCTCACTGCCAGTCTAGATTGTGAACGAATAGTTTAGTCTTATAAGGAACCGATAGGTGATCTTTCCGTTCGAAACTCTTCGAACCACACTATCTCAATATAAGACATGGAGTATGTATTGCATAAATAAATAAACTGCAAACATATGTACTTTGACCGAAACATGATTGCCAGATCAAAATGGAATTGATAGAAACTGCAAAACACAGCTTTTACAGCATACCTCTAACAGCACGAGCCGCCCGCTGCACCTGACGCCGAGACCGAGCCACTGTGCAACCGTGATCCGTTTGACGTGTCGATTAGAATCGACTAAAGCCCAAATCTATCCGCCCATTAGATTGTGGTGTTCAGACGAACTTCATCAACGGTACTGTACATTGTCTCAGAGTCGGCAAAAATTATAAAAAGGTAAACGTCCATATCATAACTATAGATTCCGCTGGGTTAGGATTTATTTCGATAAAGTTCAATACTGTGCATGTTGTTTGACGTTCCTCACAGAACCCAACAGCCCAGTCTCGAAGGCACCGTACAGAATGGCACCAGAGGAGCTGCAAGAGCTCAAGTCGCAGATCCAGGTACTTTTGAACCTTGGTTTCATCCGACCGAGTGTTTCGCCCTGGGGAGCGCCCGTACTATTCGTCAAGAAGAGGATGGGTCGATGCGGATGTGCATTGACTACAGGGACTTGAATAACTTAACTGTGAAGAACAAATACCCACTGCCCCGGATCGAGGATCTATTTGACCAGTTGAGGAGTACCAGCGTGTTTTCTAAGATTGATATGAGGTTTGGCTACCATCAGCTGAAGATTCGGGAGTCCGACATATCGAAGAAGGCCTTTTGAACTAGGTATGGACACTACGAGTTCGTGGTGATGCCGTTCGGATTGAGCAATGCACCGGCGGTGTTTATGGACTTGATGAACTGAGTTTTCCATCCGTACTTAGACTAATTTGTCATTGGTTTAATCGACGACATTTTAGTATATTCAAAGGACGTCGACGAGCATAAGATTCATCTGAGGCTTGTACTAGAGATGCTTCGCAAGGAAAGGTTGTACGTGAAGTTCTCGAAGTACGAGTTCTGGCTTGATCGTGTGGCATTCTTTGGCCATATCGTGACGGCTAGAGGCATAGAGGTGGACCCTAGCAAGATCGAGGCAGTGAAGAATTGGTGTACCCCGAGGAACGCCAACGACATCCGTAGTTTCTTGGGTCTAGCAGGATACTACCGCAGATTCATCGAAGGTTTCTCGAAGATAGCCCAACCGATGACCAATCTGACGAAGAAAGCTGCGAGATTTGTTTGGAGTCCCGAGTGTGAGGCTAGTTTCCAGGAGTTGAAGCAGAGACGTACCACAGCACCTGTATTGACCAATCCAGATCTGACTTTGGAGTTCACCATCTATAGTAATGCTTCGAAGTTGGGTTTGGGTTGCGTGTTGATGCAGCAGGGGAGAGTCGTGGCATTCGCATCAAGGCAGCTGAAGCCTCATGAGACGAACTATCCAACCCACTACCTAGAGCTAGCTGCAGTGGTCCATGCCTTGAAGATTTGGCGGCACTACCTTTACGGAGGCAAGTGCGAGATCTTTACCAGCCACAACAGCCTGAAGTACGTCTTCACACAGAAAGAGCTCAACATACGACAACGGCGATGGTTGGAACTCGTGAAGGACTATGATTGCACAATTAGCTACCACCCAGGGAAGGCTAATGTGGTCGCCGATGCGTTGAGTCGGAGGAACCAGGATGCGCTAAACTTTATAATTTCTCGAAAGGAGGAGTTGGTCCGGGACTTCGAACAGCTGAATTTGGAGATCGTGGAGTCTACTTCGAGAGCTAGTGGTGTGCTGGCATCATTAATTGTGGGTCCGACTTTGCGAGAGAGGATAATTGCCGAACAACCGAAATATCAATTCCTTAGTCGAATGAAGGAGTTGGCGTTAGCCGGACGGATTGGAGGTTTCGCGGTTTCAACTGACGGTGGTTTAGTCTTTGAGGGGCGACTTTGTGTACCGAAGGTTTGGGAACTACGACGTGAGATTCTGAAGGAGGCTCATAGTGCTCTTTATTCCGTTCACCCTGGTAGCACGAAGATGTACCAGGACTTGAGGAAGACCTTTTGGTGGCGTGGTATGAAGCGCCAAGTGGCGACGTTTGTAAATAGTTTTCTGGTGTGTCAGCAAGTGAAGGCTGAACAACAGAAACGGAGAGGGCTATTGAGTCCCCTTGATATTCCCGTATGAAAATGGGAGTGCATCACCATGGACTTCGTGGTGGGTTTATCGAGGTCGAGGAAAGGACACGATTCAATTTGGGTGATAGTGGATAGACTTACAAATTCTGCCCACTTCTTGCCTGTCTGGACGACGATGAAGGCCAGTGAGTACGCCGAGTTGTTCGCCGCTGAGATTGTTCTACTTCACGGGGTGCCCGTGGAGATTGTGTCCGACCGAGATGTGAAGTTTACTTGTTAGTTCTGGAGGACTCTGCACCGAGCCATGGGGACGAGGCTGGAGTTCAATACAACTTTTCACCCTCAGACAGATGGTCAGTCGGAGCGGACGATCAGTACTTGGAGGATATTCTTAGGGTTGTGGTCTTGGACCGTAGCCTAACTTGGGAGGGTTCGTTGCCATTGGTTGAGTTAGCTTATAATAACAGTTATCATTCCTCTATCAAGATGGCACCGTACAAGGCTTTATACGTGCGAAAGGTGCGAACTCCCATTTATTGGGATGAAATTGGAGAGAGGAAGATTATGGGCCCGGAGTTCATGCGCACGACTTCGACTCAGGTTGATGAGATCCAGAAGAGGATCAAGTCTGCCCAGGAGAGGCAGAAGGTCTATGCCTACTGGAAGAGGCAAGAGCACGAGTATGCTGTGGGTGATCACATCTTCCTGAAAGTCTCGCCCATGAAGGGTGTGATCCACTTCGGGAAGAAGGGGAAGCTTCAGCCTCGCTATATCGGGCCTTTTGAGATCTTTGCTAGAGTTGGAGACTTCGCGTATCGGCTAGCTTTGCCACCGGACTTGTCGGGAGTGCACGATGTATTTCATGTCTCCATGTTGCGTAGATATGTACATGATCCCAACCATGTGGTGGACTTCGGCGAGCTGCAGGTCGAGGAGACCTCACCTATGAGGAGGTGTCGGTTTCCATACTGGACTGGAAGGTCCATCAGTTGATGAACAGGGCAGTGTGTTTGGTGAAGGTGATATGGAGCCGACACGACGAGACCGAGGCGACTTGGGAGATCGAGGCCGAGCTTAGGAGAATATATCCGAACTTTGCTTTTTGATCCCCTTTGTACTCCTTTGTATTATAGTTGCTTTTTTTTGTTTTCTTTCATTTCCGGGGACGGAAATCTTTTAAGGAGGGTAGATTGTAGCGCCCCGTTCGTTTATTAGATTTTTCTGAATATATTATTATTATTTATCTGCTTATTATTGATTATTTGCCTTTATTTCATGATATTGATCTGCTTGCTTGATAATTATTATAAATTGCTCGTTATGCCCTGTGTAATTTGTGTGCTTTATTATTTCATTGTTACATAGTTAATTCTATTTTTATTATTATGTTTATTGATGAGTTAGAATTATTTTAGTTGTTAAGTTAGTTCGTTGGGTAGTTCCAGTTTAATCGCATGTATTTAATTTTCGGTCCAAAGCGACTTAGTTAAAGACTTTTTGAGTTGAATATTCTGACCCTAACTTAAGTTGCTATACTAGGCCCAATTTTAAATCATCTCAGCCACTGCCCGCATTAGTTATTTGCAATTGCTCCGTTTTCACTAATCATGGCACAATTTGAACAGTTTTTTTGTTTGTTAATACTTTCAGCCCAATTACTTATGTTATTGGCCTAAAATGGAGTAATGTTTGATGCCTTATAAATCCCACGTGAGTCTGATCCAGTCGGCTCCATCCGTTGCCTTTTGAGATCTTGTTGCGATTTTTCGGTAAATCTCTTCGCACGTTGCACGATCATTCTCCTCGATCTCTTATATTTTGCCAGAGGAGTCTCCCATCGTTCAAGAAGATTAAAAACCCTCACATCACTCCCTCTGGTAATCACCAGACCATAGCTCTCGATTATTTTAGAAAATCGCTTCCAGCCATTCCTCTCATGGCCGCTAGCCTCGTAACGTGCAGCAACCCGCCGGCGAGTCCATCATCTCCAGCGAGCCTCCTGTCAACGAACGCTCTACAGTATTTCGTTCGCCATCGAGTTTGAGTGTCTCCGTCAGGCCCTAACAGGGAGCAGTCGATCCCCAATAAGTGCTGCAGATCCCTTGCCCTCCATTGTTCGTCGAAGTTTGAAGCTTTCGAGTTTCTGTTAGTCCTGTTCGTTCCGTTTGTCTTGTTCGTATTTCCAATCGAGCTTGTACATTCCGTGGAGTACGGTAATGACTAAACCTCCTTGTTTTAATATCGTACTCGAATATCATGATGTTGGAATTATCGTGCTCGTTGAACCGATTATGTTAGTTGTCGAATTTTATATCGGATCGTATTCGTTTTGTTTTCTTATTTGATGTCTCGTGAATTTACGTGGATTGGAACTCTCGTTGTATAATCGATCCTGTCATATTTATGTCGTTACTCGCGAATTTCGGAGTCTCGTTTCGAGCCTTGTCGTCGTCGTTTTGTTGTTCGTTGTTTTTTCGAGTCGTATTATTTTCATTTCATTTTTCGATTCAAAAACCCGATTTTTATAAATGTTCGAACTCTGTCAATTTGTAAATTTTGTAAATATGGATTTTTTTCTCGATTCCGGTTGTCCAAAAGTTGAAGCTGTCGTAGAGTTCGCTGCCCCTGTTCGTATTTCACAGCTTCTGTAATTGCTCTGTTTTCCTTTATTCTGCTCGTAGACCACATTGTGGTTTTAGGCCAGTCAGTGTGCGACTCTTTTTCCTCAATTTTTGAAGCTAGTACCACGACCTTTATTTTTATTTTTTTACACCTCAGCCTAAAAGTCCAAAAGGTGCAGCCCAAGGAGAATGGAAGAGGCCCAATGTTTTCCTGCTCTCGATAGTCCCATGCGTAGCCCACTTGTACACCAGCTGGAAAAACGCGCGGGCCGTGCAGCCCGCAACCAGCTCGTGCGCGGCCCGATCTATCTCTGCAGCCCCCAGCCCGCGTTTCGGCCCAGTGCAGCCAGCACCACCTCACGCGTCCTGGCCCGAGAACCCGCACCCCCGGCCTGCGTGTCTTCTGCCTGGTAGCAGGCCTTCCTTTTTGGCCCAATTAACTCCTTGCAGCCCAAATTGTTAGGCGCACCAGGCCCAAACCGAGGCAGCTTGTATGTTGTGGTTATTTGTAGTCCTTTTTGGCCCTTTTTGGGTGCCAAGAGTTTATTTTTCGTGCCAAAACCTATTTTTAGAATTATTATAAAATAAGATAAGTTTGAGAAAAATATTTTAAGTCTCGAGACCTCATATTATTTTTCGAGTCTTCAAATTTCGAGAGTTCCAAGTCCACGAAATTCGACAAAAACCCTTGATCCTTACTTTTAGTTAAGTGTGGGTTTTCATTTACTCCCGAGTAATGAGATATATTATTGATATATCATCTCTATTAAATGTAGGTGTTTGAGGAGTCGAGCCTCATCCTACTACCGATCATTTTATTCTCGCCTATCTCGATTTGCCAGGTGGGTGTTGATAAACCTTATCATATATGTTAATTTCTATAAATGCTTGGCTTGATAATCTATGTATGCATGTGAACCGATAGTCTATGAGGCCTAACTCTAGCCTTTAGAGAGCTTAGTCCGTGTGACGGTACGTCTGCGGTTGCTCCCGTCTTTTTCGTATCGACGACTCCCGTCTTTTTTATGGGGACGACTTGTTTCCTATCTTTTTTCGAGATTGATAGGTTAGGTGTGATCACATGAGCATGGCTGTGTTTAGGGAGGGTGGACTAGTCGATTTGTGTTCATGATGCAATTATGATTTTAAGTCTTTATATTAATTAGACTGCATGGTATTCCCACAGCGAGCAAGTGTTCGCTCACCCCCACTATTATATCTCTTTTCAGGTTGAGCTGGTGTTGTGGCGAAAGACGAGCGAGGCGGGTCATATAATTGATATTGAATTGTTTATCTGCTTCCGCTTGTTTATTTATTATTTATCTTGTTGCCAAACATGTTTATTATTGTTATTTGAGATTGAACCATGTATTTGGCTTTTTATGCATGCTAGACTATGAATTTAAATAATTGCTTTGGAGTTATGAATTGGAATTATTTTTTTATTGAATAATTGTCAAGGCATGTTTGTCATTTGCATGAGATGTCTATTGGGATGGTTGAAATCCCCGGGAGTTAAGTGTTGACTTAACTGTTGATATGTGAAGTTGTTGAGTAGCGCCCGTTATCTAAACCTTTAAAATTGATTTTTAAAAATTTAATTCTGATTTTTGGAAAGACAATTCGGTATTTTTCTATTAAAATAACGGGGCGTTACAACCAATTTTAACATTTTTTGGCTTCTAAATCCCTCGGCCTTCAAAAGGTCATTTATGTGATTTTAGATACCAAGCACAATTCGTAGGTCTGATAGTTTCATCCATTCTAAAAGAACTCATGAGTTCAATGGCTATCCACCTTTGAATTCTACTAACTCTAAAATCTCAAACACTAGATGCCAAGTAATGTAATGATTCGTTTATTGAAGAACCTTTCTTCTTATTGATTCTAGTCGATGTGTTATTTATTACACTGTGAGATATTTTTGCTCCTTGAGTTTATAAATTGTCTACCCACGTATCAAATAGATAAAACATCTCGTTTTTACCCATACACAATTTAGAAACTGAACACGAGTTCTTTCTAAAACTTGGTACGAAGAGACAATTACTCAAAAACTAAAAATTCTATTTAATAGATAACTCCCACTGCAATAGATGTTACTTCCGTAGCTAGCCCATTCTAGATTATAATCTAACTATCACATATTGATTGGTTCCTGGAACCTTTTTACATAATTAGCGGTTACGTATCTATATACCAGGCACTGATAGATACCACTACTTAGAATGTTTCGACTTCCCAGTGAATAAGATTTACCTTTCTTGTCTTAAGGATAGGACAGTTCATCTTCCTATGTCTATTTCGCTTAGACCAGATACACATGCCATTCGGCTTGTATTCTTCAGTAAAACAAGATACTATCCAAGTTCTATTTCTAATCATGTTTGAACAAGTAAATTATCTTCGAGTATTACGGACAATGGATTGAAAAGACATTTTGAATTCCTAGGATCATGCAAACATAGTCTTTACTCAGTAAAGTGTTTTCGAATCATCAAATATTGATACCTTCAAAACAACATTTGGATATATTCACCGGCACCTCAATACACCGAATCCCCGCAGGCCAGGGAGTGTGGACGTCTACGGTTCAAACCATCGCAAGAGGAGGGATAAATCCCATTAGCTTAACGTACTGTCAAGCAATACTTAACTAATAGTCGATCGAACTTTTGGCCATTGCAATTAACTTATACAAGAATAAAAATATCTTTTTCCTTTGGGAATACCGTAATTATTTACACTTTAAGCGTAACCCATTAATTTGTCCTAAGTTTACTACCAAAATTATACGTCCACCTTTGGGTGACCCGTACGCTTTTGAAATAGCTCGCTATAAACATCCCGAAGGATATCTGTCCTTGTGAACTGTGAAATAAAACGTCCTTTGGGCTCGATTTAAATCACTTCACTGACAAACCTATAATGGAGGCCTTGTATGTTATTTATTTCAACCCATTACACACTTAATATAATTTTAGTTTAAAAGGATTTTCCTAAACATGCTCCTAATAATTCAATTTGCACATAGAGCAATTAAATCACATAAGGACATGCATGATTAATATTCAATAATAAACTAGGAACAAATATCCAACTATCATGGCCATTTAATCATTCTCTAATCTTTCGAGAAATGCAGTCTTGTCCTTGTTGAACTGAGTCTTCCGATTCAGGACTTGGAATTTTCTTTTTCGCCATGACTCCCACTTTTAGTCTTGAACAAGTCGTCATCGGAAAAGCAGCCATCTGGTTTTCTCTGTTGGCGTGTGCCTACTGCCGCCGACACCCGTACTTCTGTCGACCTGGGTCCGTGCGTAACCGTCTGCAAACACCTTAACAATGATAGTATCTGACAGCAAGCTGCCTACGAGTATGTCTACATTTGCACAGTACCACGTATCCCATCAACTACGGGTTCGCGGGGTAGCCTACCTCGTCTCGTCAAGAGATGTCCGCCCTTACCGGGTCCAACGAGCAATTACATAATATCAATTACATACATTGATCCTATGGCCCACGCAGGGGTCGTACATGAATGATCTAGTAAAGCATTTAAACTATGCGGTGTCCCACCGCGCGAATAAATTATTACAAACATTCACCAACCCAAAAAATCCTCGACATGTCTGAGGCTTTTAAAAGGACATACATGAATTAAAAAATAAACATACATGAGGGCCAAAATAGTCGGATTCAAGAATACCTGCAAACACACTTATTTTAAATTCTAATCTATTATGTGTTGCGTCTGTACACAGTTAATTCACATATATCATGCAAGTCCTAATTCGAATAGTGCACAAAAACAAATTAGCTTGGGCTCTGATACCAGTTGTTGTGTCCTATTCGGAACGTCGGCAATGTGCACATTCAAATCTATTGAATAATATCCTAACGCAGCAGGATCTGTAGTTAGGATTAGGACTTACGGTTTAATATTTTTGCCGACTCTGAGACGTTTTTGATTTCCATTGATGGAGATCGTCTGAACACCAAAGTCCAATGGGCAGCTGGACTTGGCCTTTCTCGATTCTAATCGAGTCATCAAGGTTCTCCAATCGCTCATCAAGCTCATCGAATCATCTCGAACCTTCGTTAAGTGAGCCGAACTACTCAGACTGCTCGGGAACAATCTTGGGCATGAACCGGGGCTTTTGGACCAAGTTGAACCGGGTTGAACCTTGCTGGGCGCCTCTGGACCGGTCTGGTGGTGTTATGGATCGGTTGGAGTTGATTTCTGCGCTGTTGGACCGAACTAAGTTTCCCTGGGCCACTTTCACCATCACTAAGCCGCGGGGATGTGCGTTGGGCTGAAGATATGCTGCAGTTGGGCCGAGAGAGGATGTTGAAGGAGCTGGGCCAACACGCGGGCTTCTCGCGGGCTCAGCAGTGAGGGGAACGTGGGCTGGACGCGGGTTGCTCGCGAGCTGAGGGCTGAGAGATCTATCGGGCTCAACGCGAGCTGCGCGGGCTGTACGACTCGCACGTTTCTTCTTCACACCTGCTGGATCGCACGCGTAATGGACTGCTTCCATTGGGCTTCGCTGCTAGACCTCCTACACGCCTGGGCTGCTGGACTTCGCGCGAACGGGCCGCGCAATGCTCAAGCTGTTGGACTTGAATACGAGCTGGACTCCTGAGGGCGGACTGAAGACGTGAAGTGGGCTCGTGCGTGGAATGAAAAACCTGGGCGCGAATTGGACAGGCTGGTCGCGATCTGAAAAATTCCGGCGGCTCGTCAGACGCCGTCGGAGCTCCGGCGGGTTGCCAGAAAATCATGGGGTCGCCGAAAAAATATATATATATATATAAATATATAGGCTCGAATAATTCGTACAATAAAGCCTTCTAATGTATATCCTTTACACCTACTTTAAATAATCTTGGTGGGTGATTAATCGAAACTCCCTAACTCTCAAAAATATGAAGAACACGATTTTCCTCTTCCTTATAGGAATATTAAAATCAGATCATACGCATTAGAAGAAGAAATTGGGACATGGTGTATTTATAGGCTACATTCAGGACCTTAAGGAGGTGCTAAATATGGGCTTATCCCATTAGGCTTAGGAATCCTAATTATGCTCCATATCCTATCCCATCTAAAAGTCTTATTCCTCCTAGCCTTTATTACCTTCTAGAAGACTCCATAGTCTCCTCACCCTAGGTAATATTCTAGAAGGAATATTCCTCTCCTAATAGAATCTTTATTATGGAATATAATTAACTTGTTATTCCTAAATAGAATTAAATAATAAAACATTCCACTAGTGTAATATTATTGCTCTCCCTATTTAGCTCCAATTTATTCAATAAATTCGAACCTCAACTTGATTAAATTATATTAATCTAATTGATCGATTTATCTCCCCATGTTTAAGATATAACGTCTGTTGATTAATTAAATTACTGACAAAATGATTAATCAACTTCTTATTCATTTCCGAAACTAGTCCGACTCAGATCCTTAATCATTATGCCGGATAACACATCCGGCTGCAGGGATTGACATAATATTCATTCTTGAGCTCATTTCGAGGACGTCATCAATCCAGCGCACTGGGACATAGTGACCGTAAATAATTTATAACGACACATCATATAAATATACTTACTTACCAAAATACCGAGTATGTCATCCTAATAGAATAGGAATCACCCTTGCTAAATCAAATAAATAAGCAATGAATACATATGCCCATTTTATATTATCTTACATTTTAAGAGTACACATCAGTTATTAAAGGTCTAGATTACAACAACGATAAGTGAGTATATAATCTTATCCTTCCGTGGTCCTGTTCAACACCTATCATAAGTGCTAGGTGTAATTCTCTAGTCAAAGACCAACTGAATCAAGAAATACACTACAGTCTTTATCCAAGAGGTGTCTCACTGCCTATCTAGACTATGAATGAATAGTTTAGTCAAGGAAATGATAGGTGATCTTTCTGTTCGAAACACTTCGAACCACACTATCTCAATGTAAGAAAAGGAGTATGATTGCATAAATAAATAAACTGCAAGCATATGTACTTTGACTGAAACATGATGGCCAGATCAAAATGGAATTGATAGAATCTGCAAAATCGAGCTTTTACAGCATACCTCTAAAAACATCTTCTCCGTGAACGTCATGCGAATCGTGTGAATGTGTGGAAGGTCGTGTACCATTTGCTCGAACCGAGCAATGTTCTCGTTCGTGGTATGTTGACTGCCCAAAGATTTCAATTTCTCCTCCATGGTGTTGAGCCTTTCACAATTTTTTGTTGTGGTGATGAAGAACACGTCTGATTTTTTTATTTTTAGATTGCAAACTGATTTCTAGAAAGCTAAAGAGGATACACAATTAGCACTCTCACGTGTAGTCCTAGCGCGCTGCCTGTTCGCATCTGCTGCCAGCCGACGTCGCCCGAGGTCCCAGCGCTCGTCCAGCACGCGCGCATCATTCTTTGTGTGTCCAGGATTGACGCACATCATGCCCGCGTGCGTTCACCGTATCCCAGCGCCAATCTGCGTAGGAGAAGGAGTCCCGCTCGCGTGCACGCACTCGCCCGAAGCTGTCGTTGTCAGTCCGCGTTCCCAGCAGTCCCCCGCGTTCGCCTTGCGCCCAACTCACGGTCGCTGCGACTCGCGTGCCCGCACACTGTCTGCGCCCGACGCGCACGAGTCGTCTGTTGTACCCGACGCCGAGACCGAGCCACTGTGCAACTGTGATTTGTTTGATGTGTCGATTAGAATCAACTAAAGACCAAATCTATCCACCCATTAGATTGTGGTGTTCAGACAAACTTCATCAACGGTACTCTACATCGTCTCAGAGTCGGCAAAAATTATAAAAAGGTAAACGTCCATATCCTAACTATAGATTCCGCTGCGTTAGGATTTATTTCGATAAAGTTCAATACTGTGCATGTTGTTTGACGTTCCTCACAGAACCCAACAGCCCAGTCTCGAAGGCACCGTACAGAATGGCACCGAAGGAGCTGCAAGAGCTCAAGTCGCAGATCCAGAAACTTTTGTGTTAGAGGTATGCTGTAAAAGTGGTGTTTTGCAGTTTCTATCAATTCCATTTTGATCTGGCAATCATGTTTCGGTCAAAGTACATATGTTTGCAGTTTATTTATTTATGCAATACATACTCCATGTCTTATATTGAGATAGTGTGGTTCGAAGAGTTTCGAATGGAAAGATCACTTATCGGTTCCTTATAAGACTAAACTATTCGTTCACAGTCTAGACTGGCAGTGAGACCCCACTTGGAAAAAGACTGTAGTGTATTCCCGATTCAGTTGGTCTTTGACTGAAGGATTACACTAGCACTTATGTTAAGTGTTGAACAGGACCACGGAAGGATAAGGATATGAGACTCACTGACCGTTGTCGTAACCTAGACCTTCAGTGAGTGATGCGTTCTCTTAAGTTGTAAAATAATATAAAATAGGCATATATTTTTATTTCTTATTTATTTGATTTACCAAGTGATTCCTATTCTGTTAGGATGACATACGAGGTATTTTGGTAAGTAAGAATAATTATATGATGTGCTATTATAGATTATTTACAGTCACTATGTTCCAGTGCGCTGGGTTGATGACGTCGCCGAAATGAGCTCAGAAAGGAACCTTATGTTAAACCCTGCAGGTAGACGATTGTCTGACATAATGGTTAAAGGCTGAGTGGTACTAATTTCGGAAATGAATAAGAAGTTGATTAATTACTTTGTCAGTAATTTAATTAATCAACGGACGTTATATCTTAAACATAGGGAGGTAAATCGATCAATCAGATTAATATTATTTAATCATGGAGGCTCGATTTTATTGGTAAAATAGTGGCTAAATGGGGAGAGCAATAATATTACTCTAGTGGGATGTTTTATTATTTAATTCTATTAAATATGAATTTATTTTATTCCATATTAATTAATTAATTAGGAGAATAAAATTCCTACTAGAATCTTCTCTTGAGAATAGGAGACTTGGGAGTCTTCTAGAAGATGAAGATTAGTGAGAAATATATTTCCTACATTATATTAATTAATTGGAGTAAAATTAGGTTTCCTAAATTAGGATTTAATTCTATTCCATGTTTATTAATTTAATTAGGAAAAGAAATTCCTACAAGGATCTTCTCTAGTGTAAGGAGATTTAGGAGTCTTCTAGAAGAGAGAGATTAGTAGGAGATCTCCTTCCAAAATTGAGTTAGTATTGGATTGGAATTAGGAGTCCTAAGCCTAATGGAATAAGCCCATATTTAGCACCTCCTTAAGGTCCCTAATGGAGCCTATATATAAACTATGTCCCATACTCTCCTACAAGGTTGTCTTGGCCGAAATTCTCATCTACATACACGTGAGATTTGCTTTGTTCGAGAGTTTGGGAGATCCGATTAAACGCTCCACCAAGTTTAATCGGAATAGGTGTTTAGGTAATCCATTAGAAGGCTTTTTGGTACAATTGATTGAGCTTTCTAATATATATATATATATATCCGGTCATCTTCCCCGCCGATCGCCGCCATCCGCCGCCGTAAGTGTTCGCCGTGTTGGAACCCACGAGGATCTCGATATGCACAAATCACGGACAAACATTCAAC
>CACSLK010012206.1:16726197-16736609 GCA_902706635.1 Striga hermonthica
ATAATTATTGCACTCTTTATTCGTATAATGCTTCGTTTGAAAATTGTTGTATGCGTGAGAACCCTAGTCTAGGTGTCCCGTACAATAATGCCTTTGATGAATGCGAAAACAATGGGAGGTCACCTGCCCGTTGTATCCGGGAGGAGACGCCCCAAGCCGTTGTACCCGGAAGGGGAAAAACATCTCTACTGTCTTCTGGAAAGGATCCTACGAACCGTTGTACCCGGGGGTGGGAAGGATTCCAGTTACTTCCATGCCGTTGTATCCGGAAGGTTGTTGTATGTACATAGGAGGTTTGCCATAGGGCTGAGTAGGGAGTTTAGACCTTGGATTCTATGCATACTGTGTAAATGTTTTAAAATGCTTTATACTGAATAACCGTGCGATAATGGTGAGCTTGTTGGTTATGCTCACCCCCATTGTTTGTTTTCTGTTGTTGTCTTCTCTTCCTTCTTTAGGTTGAGATGAGCTGGAGACGGTTGCATAAAGACGAGCGAGATTTGGTCAATGGGTCGATATGTTACCATGATAAATGTTTCCGCTTATTTATGACTTTGTTGAATTGCTTTCATGACTTAGTTTTATTTTCCTGTTTTGATTTGGATAATTAAGTTATGCCGGATTGAAACCTTTTGGGATTATGCTTTACTTATGGTTATTTTGAGAACTTAATAAATGCATGGAATTATTGTTTATAACTGTTAGCTATGAGTGTATACATACTTCTTTATTGTTTTATGCTTGGGTTATATGTTTGTATCTTTGTTTAATTTATTCTTAGTCAATAAGTAGCGCCCATTGAGTTTTAAAATTTAGTTTGAGTTTTTGCGAAAAATTAACTTTGATTTTTATAAATTTATTCGGTAAATTCTTTAAAATAAAACGGGGCGTTACAGTCGGATTCAAGAATACCTGCAAGCACACTTATTTGCAATTCTAATCTATTATGTGTTGCATCTGTACATAGTTAATTCACATATATCACGCAAGTCCTAATTCGAATAGCGCACAAAAATGAATTAGCCTGGGCTCTTATACCAGTTGTTGGGTCCTATTAGGAACGTCGGCAATGTGCACATTCAAATCTATTGAATAATAATCCTAACGCAACGAAATCTGTAGTTAGGATTATGACTTATTATTTAAAATTTTTGCCGACTCTGAGACGTTTCTGATTTCCGTTGATGGAGATCCTCTGAACACCAAAGTCCAATGGGCAGCTGGACTTGGCCTTTGTCGATTCTAATCGAGTCATCAAGGTGCTCCAATCACTCATCAAGCTCATCGGTTCGTCTCGAACCTTCGGTAAGTGAGCCGAACTACTCAGACTGCTCGGGAACCATCTTGGGCATGAACCGGGGCTTCTGGACCAAGTTGAACCGGGTTGAACCTTGCTGGGCGCGTCTGGACCGGTCTGGTGGTGTTATGGACCGGTTGGAGTTGATTTCTACGCTGTTGGACCGAACTAAGTTTCGCTTAGCCACTTTCACCATCACTGAGCTGCGGGGATGTGCGTTGGGCCGAAGATATGCTGCAGTTGGGCCGAGAGAGGATGTTGAAGGAGCTGGGCCAACACGCGGGCTTCTCGCGGGCTCAGTAGTGAGGCGAACGCGGGCTGGACGCCGGCTGCTCACGGGCTGAGAGCTGAGAGATCTATCGGGCTCAACGCGAGCTGCGCGGGCTATACGGCCCGCGTGTTTCTTCTTCACACCTGTTGGATCGCACGCGTAATGGACTGCTTCCATTGGGCTTCGCTGCTAGACCTCCTACACGCCTGGGTTGCTAGACTTCGCGTGAACGGGCCGCGCAATGCTCAAGCTGTTGGACTTGAATGCGAGCTGGACTCCTGAGCGCGGACTGAAGACGTGAAGTGGGCTCGTGTGCGGAATGAAAAACCTGGGCGCGAATTGGACAGGCTGGTCGTGATCTAAAAAATTCTGGCGGCTCGCTGGACACCATCGGAGCTCCAGTCGGTTGCCGAAAAATCATGGGGTCGCCGAAAAAATATATATATAAATATATAGGTGATATGGGATATTATATACTCAAGGATAAACCGGTCTACTCCACCGGTTGAGAAGATCAAACTAGGAGGAAGCCAAGACGAGAAGCGGGAGGATCGATCATGCAGATAGTCGACCAGGCAGGTGGTCGACCAGTCCATCGCACGACCAGACAAGTGATCGAGCAACCCATCGCTCGACCCGATACATGATCGAGCAACCTATTCGACCTCAACAGGTCGATCGCTTCGAGGAACCAACAGTCGGCCTAGTCATGGGCGCGTGTATCACGGGCGCGCGTAAGAGCCTCTAGCTGAATCTCGGGAGAATATTTACCCCATGTGCAGGGGGGACACGTGTCGACAATGTATTGGGTGATAGCGATAACCACCTCTGACAGCTCCCAACGCCCCGCGCCACCTCTGACATGTATGCAGCGTGTCAGAGTACGGACAGGCAGCTTGGGCAGCCAGCTCATCCTTATTCAGGCAGCTATTAGGGCAGGTATCTCACCCCTATATAAAGGGGGTGAGCCTTTCTTCCTTAACACATTCTATTTTCCATACTTCACTTCAGTATACTCATACACATACTGACTTAAGCATCGGAGGCTCTTCACCGGACACAACCCCCGGTGTGAAAGTTATTTGCAGGTTTCTGGCGTTCTACCGGCGAGGACAAGAACCGATCTATCCTGAACCGGACCAGGACGCTTACGCTTGCATTATTGGCGCCGTCTGTGGGGATTACTTGTTCAAAAAGTTGTGTTTGAAGCTCAGCTATGGCGGACGGAATTCCTAAAAACTTGCAGTCGACGTTTGACGAAGCTTGGACGACGACCAGGCCGTTGGGGCACGACCCTCCTCCGGGTTTTTCCAGCCCATCGCAGACTCCGATCACTCCCGCACCTATCATTCAAGGTGTGGGAGTGACGACGGCGATTCCCGGAGGAGATGCCAGCTCCAGTAGGGCCCAGGAGACTCGTGTAGCAGCAGCAGCGGCGATGCCACCACCACCACCACCAGATCCAACACAAGGGAAGGGAGGAGTGATGGCGCAAGGAGGAGTGCCACCACAGGCAGCCGTACAAGCCCCCGGCCAACAAATGGGGGCGATGACCCGAGAAGAGATGCAGAGGATAGCGGCGGCCGCGGCGGCGCAGGCAGTGCAGCCAGTCGCGTTTCATACATCTCATGCCTCCACTGCGCCGACCACGGTGGCCGGGAGCCAGGATGAGGATGTGTCTAGTTATGGAGAAGGAGGAGCTGGAAGAGATCGGGCAATGGAGAGGATGGCGGAGCAGTTGCGCCAACTGAAAGACAAGGTGGAGGGGAGGCCAGAGAGGAGAGCTCGAGGACATCCCTTTTCAAGGGAGATTCTCGCTGCTCCTTTGCCAAATAATTTCAAAGAGACCAACTTGGTGTATGATGGGTCATCTGACCCATCGAGGCATGTGAGGACCTTTGAAAATATGGCTGTGTTGCATGGGTACTCTGATTCTGTTTGCTGCAGGGCATTTCTATCGACCCTCCGTGGAGGAGCATTCGATTGGTTTCATCAGCTTCCCCCTGGGTCGATCGCGAGCTTTGAGGACTTTATTGGCAAGCTTATCAATCAATATTTGAGCGCGGTGGTGCAGGAGATAACGTATTTGACTTTGATGGCGATGAGGTAGGGGGAGAAGGAATCATTGCGGAAGTATGTTGCTCGATATAACCAAACATGTTTAGAGGTGCACTCGGCTTCGGACGAGGTGAAGGCGGGTGGATTGATAAGGAGTCTTCGAGCAGGGCCTTGTCGAACTTCCCTGGCAAAGACCCCTGCTCGATCATATGAGGATGTTCTGAAGCAGTGCAGGAAGTATTTTAACTTGGAGGAAGTGGAGATGGAGTTTGCAAAGCTGGAGGGAGTGGCTCGACCAGAGCCAAAAAAAGGAGAAGAGTCCACAGAGGGGGAGATCACCGAAGAAGAATTTGCCCAAACGGAATGGGCAGAAGAGGGCATCACCCCGAAGAGAGAGTCGAGACTCGAAAAAGGAGAAGAGAGATGAGTGGCAGAGGAGGCCGATGTTGTTCGAGAGACAGAGATGCCACACTTTTGCGCCCTTGAGGAAAGACATGACAGAGGTCCTCGAGGCCATGGAGCAAAAGATGCCGAGTGAAGATGTGACTTGGCTGAAGACGAGGTTTATAGGCCCAATTCGACCTAGGTCGGATATTTACTGTTGCTTTCACCGAGATTATGGTCACACCACGGAGAATTGCAGACATTTGAAAGATGAGATCGAGAGGCTGATTCGAGCGGGATATTTGAAAGAATTTGTGTATCACGACAGGGTGAAAGGGAAAGGAAGGAGAAGATGTAGAGAGAATTCAGAAGAAAGGAGTGATAGAGATGAGGAGGGAGATGGCGGAGATGGTCGAGACGGTCGAGGAAAGAAGCCAAGGAGAGATGGCGATAAAGGAGGGCTTGGAGGAGAAGCCCCAGTGAAGAGAGGGACGATTTACATGATTTCCGGCGGGCCAACGGATGGAGACTCGAATAGGGCCAGGAAGGAGCATGCTCGAGCTGTGAAGAGGAAGAGAGAGGAGGTGGGGATTACGGCTCGCATGCCGGTCATAAGTTTTAAAGTGGAGGATGCCGAGGGAGTGGTCCTACCGCACAACGATGCTTTGGTGATAACTGCGGAGGTTGCAGGCTTCGATGTGAAAAAGGTGTTTATTGACACCGGAAGTTCGGTGGACGTGATGTTTTATGACTGTTTCGTGCAAATTAATAAAGAGTTGAATATGGAGTTGAAACCGGTGACCACGGCACTCTATGGCTTTAATGGAGGGGAGGTGATGCAGATGGGTGAGGTGAGTTTGCCCGTGGCGCTGGGAGTGGGCGAACTAAGGTAGGTGCGCATGGTGAGGTTTGTGGTCGTAGGGGCTGAATCATCTTATAACATCATTAAGGGGCGAACGAGCTTGAACGCGTTCCAGGCGGTCGTATCCACGTACCATATGACGATTAAATATCCGGTGGGCGAAAACGTAGGAGAGATTGCTGGGGACCAGCTCACTTCGAGGAGCTGCTACCAAGCGACGATTAGCAATAATAAGCAGCTGGCGAGGAGGCAGGCCCAGTCAGAGGAGGAGAGGATTAATCGGCCAGGTGGGTCGAGGTCGAAAGAGGATAAGCAAAGAATGGAGAAGGGCAAGGAGAAGATGGATATTCAGCCAGGGGGAGAGGTGGAGGAGATTCAGATGATCGAGGGGTGTGAAGAGAGGAAGTTAAGAATCGGGAAAGACTTGGAGGAGCCTATCCGGTCAAGGCTTATTGATCTGGTCAGGGAGTTCGCAGACATTTTTGCCTACACCGCGGAGGAGTTGACAGGGATAAGTGCAGAAGTGATCGAACACCGGCTGAACATCGACCTCAGTGTGAGGCCGGTGAAGCAAAAAAGAAGACACCATAGGGCCGAGATGGACAAAATCATTGAGAAGGAGATCGAGAAGTTATTGGGAGCAGGGCATATCGAGGAAATCCAATTCCCCGAATGGTTGTCAAATACGGTGATGGTGTCGAAGACGGAGGGAAAATAGAAGATGTGCATTGATTTTTGTGACCTGAACAAAGCGTGCCCGAAGGATCTATACCCGCTGCCCAGAATCGACCAGCTGGTCGACTCAACGGCAGGGTGCGAATTGCTGAGCCTGATGGATGCCTCCCAGGGATATCATCAAATTTCCTTGGCAAGAGAAAATAGGAAGCGTGTGAGTTTTGTAACAAATCGAGGGACCTATTGTTACGTGGTCATGTCATTCGGTCTAAAGAATGCGGGTGCCACATATCAAAGGTTGGTTGATAAAAGTTTCAAGGAGCAATTTGGGAGGAACATGGAGGTATATGTGGACGATATGTTGGTGAAATGCAAGGAGGAGTTGGATCATGCGCGAGACTTGAGAGAAACATTCCTAACATTGCGGAGATATGGGATGAAATTGAATCCTGCTAAGTGCTCTTTCGGGGTGAGATCGGGGAAGTTCTTGGGTTACTTGGTGACCAAGAGAGGTATTTAAGTGAATCCTGAGAAGGTTTGAGCTGTAATAGAGATGAAGTCGCCGACGACTATTAAAGAAGTGCAGATCTTAGCTGGTCGAATTGCTGGGCGGAGCCGTTTTATATCGAAGGTGGCAGAGAAGAGTGGTCCATTATTTAAAACATTGAAGAAGAGTGCAAAATTCCAATGGACGGAGGAGGCGCAGGGGGCCTTCGAGGAGTTGCGGGGGGTGTTAGCCAACCTTCCCTTATTGGCTAAACCCATACAGGGCGAGGAGTTGGTGCTATACATTTCTATAGGAGAGAGGGCGGTGAGCTCGGTGTTGTTGCGGGAGGAAGGAGTAGCGCAATTTGCCATCTACTACGTGAGTAGGGTGATGCAGGGGGCAGAGATGAGATACTCGGAGATTGAGAAGTGTGCATTGGTCGTGGTCATAACGGCTCGAAAGTTGAGACCTTATTTCTTGAACCATAAAGTGAGAGTATGAACAAACATGCCGTTGGGAGAAATGCTTGGCCGACCATCGGTCTCTGGTCGGTTGGTGAAATGGGCGGTCGAGTTGAGTGAGTATTCCTTATTATATGAGCCGAGGAGGGCCATAAAGGCGCAGGTGTTGGCCGATTTTATCCAGGAGGGAACGAAAGTCGAGGAGGAGTCAGAAGAGTTATGGCAGCTGTTTGTGGATGGGTCTGTGGCGCGAAGCGGGGCAGGATTGGGAATTGTCCTTGTCTCTCCTAAAGGCGATTACTTAGAATTTGCAGCTAAAGTGGGGTTCAAAGAATCCAATAATGAGGCCGAATATGAAGCAGTAATCAAAGGCCTGAGCTTAGCCAAGGCGGAATAAGCTTGAAAAGTACAAGTGCATTCTGATTCTCAACTAGTGGTTGG
This sequence comes from Striga hermonthica, assembly GCA_902706635.1. Taxonomy (NCBI): domain Eukaryota; kingdom Viridiplantae; phylum Streptophyta; class Magnoliopsida; order Lamiales; family Orobanchaceae; genus Striga; species Striga hermonthica. Next base: position 16,733,134 of record CACSLK010012206.1, read on the forward strand.
GCAGTTTCAGGAGGGGTTTGAAGTCAAGGAGGACCGGATGCAAAAGTATGTAGATGAGATGAGGAAGTTGAAGGAGGAGTTCGATTCATTCGAGCTGATACAAATTCCTCGAGGAGAAAATGGTCGGGCGGACCTGCTATCAAAAATCGCTCAGAGCTTGGTGGATTGTAAGAGCAGGAGTGTTACTTTATTGCATCTGTAAAAAAGTATGGTCGAAGCAGAAGTGGCGGAGATCGAAGAAGTGGAAGATTGGAGGGCCCCGATCTTGGAGGAGCTGAAAGAAGGAACGATAAAGGTGGTGAGGAGATTTTTTGAGCATGGAGGTATTCTTTACAAACGGTCGTATGAGGGACCACATTTGCGGTGTGTTACTAAGGAAGAGGGTCGATATGTGCTGAGAGAGATGCACGAAGGATGTTGTGGTGACCATAGCAAGTCAGGGGCTTTGGTCGCAAGGATTTTGAGGGCGGGATACTTTTGGCCAACGATGAGGGAAGATGCGAAAGCGATGGTGAAGAAGTGCTTGCAATGCCAAAAACATGGTCCTCTTATTCACCAACCGGTAGAAGCAATGACAACGATGAGTGTCCTCATACCATTCGCCCAGTGGGGTATCAACCTGGTGGGGCCGATGCCTCAGGGAACCGGGCAGAGGAAGTTCTTAATAGCGGCGGTCGATTATTTTACAAAATGGGCGAACGAGCTTGAACGCGTTCTAGGCGGTCGTATCCACGTACCATATGACGATTAAATATCCGGTGGGCGAAAACGTAGGAGAGATTGCTGGGGACCAGCTCACTTCGAGGAGCTGCTACCAAGCGACGATTAGCAATAATAAGAAGCTGGCGAGGAGGCAGGCCCAGTCAGAGGAGGAGAGGATTAATCGGCCAGGTGGGTCGAGGTCGAAAGAGGGTAAGCAAAGAATGGAGAAGGGCAAGGAGAAGGTGGATATTCAGCCAGGGGGAGAGGTGGAGGAGATTCATATGATCGAGGGGTGTGAAGAGAGGAAGTTCAGAATCGGGAAAGACTTGGAGGAGCCTATCCGGTCGTGGCTTATCGATCTGGTCAGGGAGTTCGCGGACATTTTTGCCTACACCGCGGAGGAGTTGACAGGGATAAGTGCGGAAGTGATCGAACACCGGCTGAACATCGACCTCAGTGTGAGGCCGGTGAAGCAAAAAAGAAGACACCATGGGGCCGAGATGGACAAAATCATTGAGAAGGAGGTCGAGAAGTTATTGGGAGTAGGGCATATCGAGGAAATCCAATTCCCCGAATGGTTGTCAAATACGGTGATGGTGTCGAAGGCGGAGGGAAAATGGAGGATGTGCATTGATTTCCGTGACCTGAACAAAGCGTGCCCGAAGGATCTATACCCGCTGCCCAGAATTGACCAGCTGGTCGACTCAACGGCAGGGTGCGAATTGCTGAGCCTGATGGATGCCTCCCAGGGATATCATCAAATTCCCTTGGCAAGAGAAGACAGGAAGCGTGTGAGTTTTGTAACAAATCGAGGGACCTATTGTTACGTGGTCATGCCGTTCGGTCTAAAGAATGCGGGTGCCACATATCAAAGGTTGGTTGATATAATTTTCAAGGAGCAATTGGGGAGCAACATGGAGGTATATGTGGACGATATGTTGGTGAAAAGCAAGTAGGAGTTGGATCATGCGCGAGACTTGAGAGAAACATTCCTAACATTGCGGAGATATGGGATGAAATTGAATCCTGCTAAGTGCTCTTTTGGGGTGAGATCGGGGAAGTTCTTGGGTTACTTGGTGACCAAGAGAGGTATTGAAGGGAATCCTGAGAAGGTTCGAGCTATAATGGAGATGAAGCCGCCGACGACTGTTAAAAAAGTGCAGATCTTAGCTGGTCGAATTGCGGGGCTGAGCCGTTTTATATCGAAGGTGGCGGAGAAGAGTGGTCCATTATTAAAAACATTGAAGAAGAGTGCAAAATTCCAATGGACGGAGGAGGCGCAGGGGGCCTTCGAGGAGTTGCGGGGGGTGTTAGCCAACCTTCCCTTATTGGCTAAACCCATACAGGGCGAGGGGAGTTGGTGCTATACATTTCTATAGGAGAGAGGGTGGTGAGCTCGGTGTTGTTGCGGGAGGAAGGAGTAGAGCAATTTTCCATCTACTACGTGAGTAGGGTGATGCAGGGGGCAGAGATGAGATACTCGGAGATTGAGAAGTGTGCATTGGTCGTGGTCATAACGGCTCGAAAGTTGAGACCTTATTTCTTGAACCATAAAGTGAGAGTATGAACAAACATGCCGTTGGGAGAAATGCTTGGCCGACCATCGGTCTCTGGTCGGTTGGTGAAATGGGCGGTCGAGTTGAGTGAGTATTCCTTATTATATGAGCCGAGGAGGGCCATAAAGGCGCAGGTGTTGGCCGATTTTATCCAGGAGGGCACGAAAGTCGATGAGGAGTCAGGAGGGTTATGGCAGCTGTTTGTGGATGGGTCTGTGGCGCGAAGCGGGGCAGGATTGGGAATTGTCCTTGTCTCTCCTAAAGGCGATTACTTGGAATTTGCAGCTATATGAAGCAGTAATCAAAGGCCTGAGCTTAGCCAAGGCGGGAGGAGCTCGAAAAGTACAAGTGCATTCTGATTCTCAACTAGTGGTTGGGAAGTTTCAGGATGGGTTTGAAGTCAAGGAGGACCGGATGCAAAAGTATGTAGATGAGATGAGGAAGATGAAGGAGGAGTTCGATTCATTCGAGCTGATACAAATTCCTCGAGGAGAAAATGGTAGGGTGGACCTGCTATCAAAAATCGCTTAGAGCTTGGTGGATTGTAAGAGCAGGAGTGTTACTTTATTGCATCTGGAAAAAAGTATGATCGAAGCAGAAGTGGCGGAGATCGAAGAAGTGGAAGATTGGAGGGCCCCGATCTTGGAGGAGCTGAAAGAAGGAACGATAAAGGTGGTGAGGAGATTTTTTGAGCATGGAGGTATTCTTTACAAACGGTCGTATGGGGAACCACATTTGCGATGTGTTATGTAACGTCCCGTTTCGTTATTAATAAGAGCGATATAATTAGTTCCGAGTTTGAACTACCTTCCTTTTATTAATAAATTCTCGATGTTAGTTCCGAGTCTAAGTTATTCAGTTATTCAGTTTTAAGTTCGACTCTAAGTTGAGAATATACTCAGTTTAAATTTTATTTAGTAACCGAGTAAGTTCTAGTAATTAATACCGGTCCGTTTATTTTATAAATGGACATTAGTAATTCTTAATTAGTCGGGATTTATTATTTCACGTCGGTATATTAAATGAGATCGAGAAAACTCGAGAAAATGTCGAAGTCGAACCATAACTGGAACCGAACAAGTCCGGTCCATGTGCTTGCGCCTAGCAATTTTCCCGTGCCATAGTTAACCAAGGTCCAAGTGGATTTTTCCAATTATTTGGTAAATTATTCACTTTGCATGGATGACTTATTATATTGTCATTCACATGGTTAGTATC